>APFE030703015.1:170504-321089 GCA_000404065.3 Pinus taeda | reverse complement strand
AAAATACTAGGAAAATTTTCATTCCAGCCACACTTGATATAAGCACTCCAAAAACTTGTATTATTTATCACAAATATTATATAATATGGAAGTACAAACTTTTTATACAGTTTTAATAATATTATTATATAAGCACTTCAAAAACTTGTATTATTTATCACAAATATTATATATAGACAAATATGAAATGACAAACTTTTTATACGATTTTAATAATATTTTTTTCCTAAGTAAATTTAATCTATTAATATGTGACAAAATATGTTTACAATGAGGCACAGGCCTTAGTAGTACTGAACATTGTTTATCAAAAAATAACTTGACTGCCCCATCGATGGGGAAACCAGTCCGCAAAGGCAAAAAATACCCATATGTGAGCTATCAGTATTTAAAACAGGAAATATCAAAACATGGTGATAAACCCAGAGAAGTTTCAACAAAACAACCATAATAGAAAAGAGCCAGTCAACAAAGGAGACCTCAGCTGGCATAAGGGTAACACCTGGCTGCCACGTGTCGTCACTTGAGTTCGTTTGTGGTGGGCTCCTCTTCGATGAGGCATGCATACTGATACCAATCATCCTCCTCCTCCGACACACTGCTTTGCGGCCCATGAGCAGTTTGAATGCCACCAAAGCTGCCAGCAGCTGCATGCGATCCTCACGCGTCAACCATGCTGCCACCTGGTGGTTGTGTGTCTCCAGATTTTCCTTTCGCAGCATGCTGACCGCCACCCAGAGCCTTGCCATGCAAGGTAACCATCTCCTCGGCCATCGGTTGCTTGCCTGAATCACGATCATCCCTGAGCCTGTGAGCATCCGGTTGTTGCGCTCCAGTACTTCCTGACGGGGCATCCTGCAGCTCGTTTTCTTCAGAGAAAACGATGGTGATGGTGGCTGTAATGACAGGTCTGTTCAGGGTGTTGCAGAAGCGAAATTGGGTCGAGTGGGGAGCCGGGTGAGGGGGCAGAGGAAAGTTGGTAGTGTGGACCGCAGTGTCTCTTTGGCAAACACCTTGAAGCTGAGCACGTCCACGGCCACTGCGGGTATTAGGATACCTGCCGGAGATGGAGCCATGTGGGTTGGGAATTTCAAGGGAAGGGGAGGGGGATGCGAGGTCAGGGCTTGGCGTCGCAGGAGGGCAGACAATACCACCACGACTTCCTCCTCTTTGGCTTCACATTCGGTGACGAATGCGTGCCATGGCAGCATGCCAAGCGGAGCTATTAGTGGGGGAGTTGGCTGATGAGTTGAGCAGAGGATGAGCAAGGGAAGGCTGGGCGGATGTCAAATTGCAAAGCTTGGTTTGGGAATAGTGATGCCCATTGCCAAGGTCTACACAACTAACTAATCGACAACGACTCCTGGAAACAGTGCGAGAACAGGGTTTAGCAGCTTGAGGCGGACAATTGCAATGGAACAGGGGGGAGGAACAACATTATGGTGAGAGGAGTCCATATTTGTGCACATAATGGGTAATTCTCGGCCAGAGTACCCATTAAATGCAGCGTGCAGGCCACCATGAATTCGACTCACGCTGGCATGGGAGGGAATGCAGACAGCCATGTGGCTCGTCCTCTCGCTGCCCATCAGTCTAATCATTGTTAATGTCTAGATTGTCACTTGCATCTGGGTGTTGTTTTAATAATATTAATAGTAAATAGGATTAGATATTGATTGCATGTCGTAGGTGGAATTTATAGTCCAACGAATGTGGGAGGTTGGTGAAGTCTTTGCACTTATGTTCACTGTTAGAGGTTAGATGATTTTTTTGATGCCTATTGCTGACTGTGGTTTTCACAGCTTTTTTCGCTGGTGGGTATCGTACGCAAAAGCCTTATTTATTATGCTATCGAGCCATAAATGTGCTGGGGCAATATATGTCTACTGTTGGATTGAAACAAATACATTATCCAACGGTTGACATATACTGCCCCATCACATTTATGGCTCGATAGCATAGTAAATAAGGCTTGTCGTGTGACCATGTAGATTGTACGCTGAGCCCGTAATAGTGCGAGCTCATGCTGGGGATAATGATGATTCAATAAGACCAAAGTTCCCTTAATGAATCATAATTAAAATAAATAAAATTAAAATAATAATAAATAAAAATTATTTTTATTTGTAATTAACATTACAAATGGGGAGTCGTTTAATTTTTTTATCACAAATAACAAATAATTTAAAAAAATCAACAACTTATAAAAAAACATTTTTAAATTAACACAAAAAAATATAATATAATGATAGCATTTTTAAAAGTAACACTTTAGAAAATAAAATAATATCCAAAAATATAAAACCTTTTTTAATTAACAAAAAAAATATAAATATAATAAAAACAATTTTTAAAAATAACGCCTGGGAAAAAATAATAAAAATAATTTATTTTTTATCTGTAAAATTAACATTAAAAATGGGGCGTTAATTTCTTTTTGATCAAATAACAAATAATTAAAAATTCAACGCATACCCTGCAAACATATTAAAAACATTTTTAAATTAACAGAAAGCAATAAAATATAATAAGAACATTCTTGAAAAGTAACACTCAAGAAAATAAATATCAATATCAACCCAACTTAGTAAGAAAAACAAAAGCAACCAACAAACAAAAAAAACAAAGGAAAAATATTAATCCACTTCCCAAAAGTAATATCTTGCAAAGGAAATATGAACCAAACAGAGTAGAGGAAGACAAAGGCACTTGAAGAATCATGTGTGTAAGAGTGGCAAGTAGAAGCCATCCCATAAAAGTGGGACGTGTAAAGCCATTCCTTGATTCTAAAAAAAAATAAAAGAAACAAAGGGTGATTATACCTAATAAAAAAGAAATACCAGCTAAGCTTAGTTATGAAAAAAGCAAGAGCATCAAACAAGAAAGTAAAACAAAGGAAAACTATTAATGCATTCCCAAAAGTAACATCCAGGGGAAGGAAATATGAACAAAAGGTAGTGGAAAAAGCAAAAGCACTTTTAGAAAGAAAAAGAAAGATATGAAATGAGATTTTGTTTTTAAAGAGAGAATATTTTTATAAAAGTAGGAATCCTATAAAAGTGGGACATGTAAGCCATTCCTTAAAGATTCTGGAATCCACTGCCAACAAGTCTGAACTGAAGGGCTCCTGAGCTTTGCCCTAAACCAGCACCTTAAATAATAGCAAACTAAAAAGTGCATGGAGAAAATGAAAGAAAATATAATCCACACTTACATATCAAAGAGAAAGAAGGTGGTGGTAGTGGAGTAAGAGAAACGAAAAATGAAAAATATAATGATGTTTATGAAATAAATTTTATTTTAATTAAATAATATTTTTGAAAGGAGGAAAATGTTGTAATATTAACCTGTTAAAATTTATTATTTATATGTAATTATATAAAACATTATACATGTGAGAAGATAATTATGATAATAAATTTTGTTATTTTAATATTTTAAAATTTTACATAAATTGAAGTGTTAGGTTTGAATGTTAATTATATGAATGGTATTTTTTTCTATAGAAAATATTTACATAGTGGAAAATAGAAAATTAGATGAGTATTGAATTTTTTAATGATAATATTTTTTTTATGATGGATTGTTTGGTTTGATAAAGAAGTTTTTACAGTGGATTGTTTGGTTATATAATTAAAAATCTATGTTTTTTTTGTAAATGAGTTTGGGTTAGATACAATGTTTAGTCATGTTAAAAGTGAGATGAACAATAACAATAGATCTCATAAATACAACACAATAATGTCAATATATAACATTTAATATATTGGATAGAAAATATATAAAAAAAGATGGAAGTTATAGGTACATAGCAACCCAATGATCCCACAAGTTGAAATTTTAATTTTGCTTCAAGTTTGTGCTTTAAAGCCGCTCAAGGTTGAGGCTAAACAAAACAAATACAGTGGTCTGACAAATGGAATAGTTTGGGTTTCTTCTTCTTTTCAATATTCCAACCCCTTTTTTTTGATAAGTTAAACATTGTTGAGACTGCATCATGGTCATATCCAAGAATAACACCCGAATAGGGTGGGGAATTGAACCGATGACTTAACATCTAGGAGTACCTAAACAATGCACCCAATCATCCTCTATCCAAGACCTCGTGGACATTCCAATTCCTCTTCTTGTTTTCTCTTCAAATTCCAAAATTCTAACTTGTCCTTTTCACAAGGATGGATTTTATATATATATTTTTTTGGAGGAAAAGAACGAATAAATTTATTAGAGGTTAACAAAATTGTATGAACAAAATACCACAAAGGGTATTTCCATCATCCATGCTGGGTCAAAATTTGAAAAATAATGAAAGCTCCAAGTCTAGAATACAGATAATAATATTAGCAAGAAGTCTTGAAACAACATTAATTACATGACATAATTACATAATAAGGGGTTACATGCCACCCTTTCGGCATTCATAATCTAGTAAATATCAACACCATTGTTGAACAAAATAGGGACTTCATAATCCAGCATTCTCTTCTTGAAGTATTTCAAAAAGTGGTGAATTATCATAGTAAGAGAGTTTGTTTGTTTGTTGTTGTTGTTTTTTTTTTGAAATTCATTTTAAAGACAAACAAAATCTCGAAGCTAGTATCTCTGAAAATAAGCAAAAATATGTCAGCGTTTAGGACTCTTTGATCTCCCAAATGCCTTCTTGTAGTTCGAGACTATCCATTGATAGCCTATTAGTTCCCTTGTTAGTTTCCTTGTACACATGGGCAAATTAATGTGAATGAAGGAGGATTGTAGTTGTTTGATGTCTTGATAGAGGGGCTATAACAAAAAGATTCTTAGTTCAACATTGTCATTCACCCATTAGATCACAAGGAGGGAGTCCATTCAGACTTGAGGATGAGTAATTCCTTTTTCAATAATAAGTAGAAGGACCAATTTTGGGGTTGTAAGTTCACTTTATTTGTTTGATGTATGACTAATGCTAATGTTGAAACCGAGGGTATGATTATGAGAGAGGGAGATTATTCCCCCTACTTGTCCTTCGGGTGGTGCTCCTTGAGAGACTCTATTGAAAATGCCCATGGAGATTGAGTGTCAATGATCAAGTTAGAGTTTTGAGCATGCTAAGGTAGTTATGAAAATTATGGAAAGACAATTTTTATATTCAAAATTTTGGATACATATTTGAAGGGTAGAGTTTCTTTGTTTTCAAATATTTTTGCGATTCTTGCAATCCAGACTCCCCAGTCTCTAGTGAGGGGCAACGATTTATAAACTTTTGTTTATTTATCCTTATGCCAATTACTCAATGAAGTTTCAACCCTATAAGTCCTTTGATTTTGATCCATTGCTTAGTGAATGGGTAGTGGAGGATGAGATGTATGTTGTTTCCCGATCTGATTCACATAAGCTATAACTTTTTTTGGCCTGTGTAGCTTCTTTTTTGAAGCACATCCCAGGTTAAGGTTCTATTATTGAGTAATAACCACATCAAAATTTTCCCTTTCATTAGGCATTTGTATTTCCAAAGTGATTCCCACTGCCAACAAAAAATATTTGTCAAAGCCTTCAATGGCCAAAGAGTTTGTCCTCCTCTTCATTGATGAAAACATTGCATTTTCTAAGATGGTCCATATAAGAGGTCCATGTTGTAAACATATTCCTTGTTGAGATCTAAGTCTTTTTGGGCAAGCCATTGCTATTGTCTAGAGTTCAATGCTTTCCCTATTACAATTTGATGAAGGGTATGGAAACCCTTTGATACGAGATCAAGGATTAATGGGATGGGTAGTCAATGCAAATCTTTGCTTCCGATCGAAGGGTTGAGGCCAAGTTAGACCTTATATCCTTTTCCAACCCTCCATATTAACAAATTTCCAATTAAAAGAAAAGTAGTGATTGTGGCTTTCACATGATAGAAGAAGATTGAACTTTTTTGTTTGGATATCTAATCCAATATTTAATTTGAAATAAGGTCAATGTACTTATCTTTAATGACCTGTGCTAATATCTTTGTCCCTAGATAAGCCTTCAATCATTATTGGATGATAGGATTTGAAGAAAATAAACAAATCTTTGGGACCCTAGCTCCCTTAGCTTTTAGGGATGGCTAGGTTTCTCCATGAGACCAATGACATTCCCCTTTTCTCCTGGTTTTGTCCAAATAAATTGGTAACATAACTAGTGATTGTCTAAGACCTTTTGGAATCAAAGCTAGAGGCATCAAATAATCCAGGGTGACCCCAATGATGATTTTACAAGAACCGGGTGACCACTAATGGTTAGCCATATATTGCACTGAGTGTTCAAATTTCTTTTAATCTTTGCTATAAATCATTACCAATATCCCTTTATAGATACAAGTGAAATACTCAAAACCAACTAAAAAGTCAAGATTATAAAAAGGAAAATTTGATTTAAAGAGTGTTTTCAAACTAAAAAAGGCCCTTATTAATTTTAGAAAATTTATGAAAAAACACATATAATTACACATAATTTAAGTATAAAATAATAAAGATTGAAATTTAATTATAAAAATATATATATATTTTAATGAAAAACTGAAAATTTGTTATACATGTCAGACTATGCAAATTGATTCCAAACACCAAAACTCCAAAAACTAGAGTTAATGATAAGATTCGCTTTCATATTGCTTATATCCTCTTACACTAGAAACGTATGAATGACACATCAAGAAATTTAAACACAATTAAAATTACCACAAATCTATTCCAAATACCAAATATATATATATATATATAAACCTCCCATTTTACGAAAGATTCACATGTACCAACTAACTAAATAAATAATTAATAGATACATAAATAAATAAAAAACTATATATATACACACAGGGTGAACAAACTATTTTTATAAACTATATGCGTGTGTTGGCTGTGTGTTAATTCTCTGTGTGTTAATTCTCCTGGGAAGTGTTATTTGGATTTAGCTCATTTAAGGTTTATCATTGCATCTGCGACGACTGCAGAAGAAGCAGCAGCAGCAGCGGCAGAAGCACCAACACCGCTAGGGGGTTCATGGCGATGCTCACTAACAGACTTATCCAGTCGTCTTTACCCATCACACAATCCCTAGCAGGAGGAGGCGGAGGTGGTGGTGATGGCGATGGCGGAGGCCTAAGCAGAGGCTGCGGAAGAGTTGGTTTCAATTACTACTCTGTAGGTGGAGGCGCTCTTGTTCTCCATGCAGGGCAGAAGCAGAAGCCCTCCCTGCTTTCGCTCAACCACCAACACCAACGAAGCCGCCAAAACGTTTTCCCGCGATGCGGCCTCAAAGATCCTCCTCCCCCAAATCACATTCTACAACCTGCTTACACTCTGACTGACTGCACTCCTTGCAACCAAGATGGACAGAATGGTGTTTCTTTCAAAAACATGGTATGCTCTTTTCATTCCCAATTGTCTATTCTGCTGCTTGTATGCCCTTAGTTTGTTCTCCATGTTGACTAGTGTCCTAGAATTTGCTTTTCTTGGTATTGTAATAGGGTTCTTGGGTTGGGTTCAAAGCTAAGCAATCTTAAACCCATCAACTCAACAGGGCCTTTGCAGTAGGCAGGGCTCTTTGCAGCAGGCAGGAATCATGTTATTTTATCTCATACTGGTAGTGAGGTCTGGTTTGCTGCAACATAAAGTCCCAACATACCATGATCCTTATACTAGAGACATAGTGGCCCTCATACTAATATAATGGCTGAGTAGTTGTTGGATGTGTGCTTACTTGCCTTTTCCTTGTCCTCCTTAGAATGTGTTGTGTTGGGTATGTTGCTATGTTTGACATAAAAACTCCTATTCTCCCATCTATTCCCCTCACTCACTTCTTAACATGAATTGCAATAATATTTTGTGGCTAGAGGTGTAGGATGAGTGACATACATGAACTGCAATAATATTTTGTGTGTAGAATTGTAGGATGAACAAATAACATAACTCATTGAACTTATGTATAGAAAGGTATATATAGGAATGTGGTTAGGCAAGTGGCTCATGTTGACTAAAAATACAACCATATGTTTCTATACAATTTATATGGCAGTCCTCTTGTCAGTCATTTAAATAGATCAAGACATATAATAATGAGAAGCTGAATTATGCCAAAATTTGCAGAAGTTTGAAGTCAATACAACAACTAAGAGCCTTATGTTCCAGCCCCATGACATGTAAGGTGAACCCATGGCCTTTTGTTACCCTTCTTTCCTTACTATGCACGAAGCACATGAGAGCAAAGTGAGTCAATGTTCTACAAGGTTTGCTGTTGGAACAATAGGATTGAGCTTCAAAGGAACGATATAGGTTGGGCGTACATATTTCAAAAAATAGAAAGCAACAACTATAAAACTAAACACAACCTCTAATCGACGACGATAGATGATGATCGAGCGCTCAAGGTGGCATTGACTCAAAAAGTTGGTAACAAATCTGATCTAGATGACTTGCTCTCGCAAAGCAATTCTCGATGAACATGGATCAGCCATATGGTGTGAAAATGACTACATGATTTGGATTGAGTCGGAGGAAGATTTAATGGGACCTATTGAAAATGTTTCTTTTGAGATTTCTCAAAACTTTTTTCCCATTGTAGGTGATTTGAATCTTTCACATAAAGTCTACAATCTCAGGTTTGATCTCAAAACCTCTAGGTATTTATTGAAAGAATAAAAGAATGGAGGCGTGAAATGAAAATTTGAAATCTATGCAAGAGGAATCCAATGTGACTTTTGTTAATGAGTAGGGTCATGCGCCCTACGCGGTAGGTGATCACTATCCCCTCCCATCCCATTGCGACACAGATATATCTCGTTGTTTGTCAAGTATAATACCTTTTTGCCACATCTCATTATTTCTCTATATCCATTATATATGAGATTATTAGGAGGATTGGGTAAGTAACTTTTAGGGGGTGGGTTTAAATTATAGAGGTTACCTCTCTGATCTATTAAAAATGAGGCTTATTAAGGTGGGAGGGGTAAATAAACATTGGAATGTTCTAAGAAGAGAAAGAGCTAAGGGTTAAGTTAAAAAGTTGAATCCTAAGCTAATAGATGATAATTTGTTTTTTTGGCATTGTGGATGATCCTACAAATAATGGAACATGATAGGTCATTCTTCATTTTCTTCAAAAGATTTCATCGAATTCTAAAGTAGTGAAATGGTTTGAGGTCATTTTGAATGCAAGAGTTTGGATTTCGTAATCACATGGAGGTCTTGCCTCATGAGTTTCTATTTGTTATTTAGGTGCAATAAGCAATAAGCAACATAATACTACAGTATAGCACATGATATTTTTTTGGATAATAATATTTTGTGGCTAGAGGTGTAGGTTGAGTGACATACATGAACTGCAATAATATTTTGTGTGTAGAATTGTAGGATGAACAAATAACATAACTCATTGAACTTATGTATAGAAAGGTATATATAGGAATGTGGTTAGGCAAGTATCTCATGTTGACTAAAAATACAACCATATGATTCTATACAATTTATATGGCAGTCCTCTTGTCAGTCATTTAAATAGATCAAGACATATAATAATGAGAAGCTGAATTATGCCAAAATTTGCAGAAGTGTGAAGTCAATACAACAACTAAGTGCCTTATGTTCCAGCCCCATGACATGTAAGGTGAACCCATGGCCTTTTGTTACCCTTCTTTCCTTACTATGCACGAAGTACATGAGAGCAAAGTGAGTCAATGTTCTACAAGGTTTGCGGTTAGAACAATAGGATTGAGCTTCAAAGGAACGATATAGGTTGGGCGTACATATTTCAAAAAATAAAAAGCAACAACTATAAAACTAAACGCAACCTCTAATCGACGAGGATAGATGATTATCGAGCGCTCAAGGTGGCATTGACTCAAAAAGTTGGTAACAAATCTGATCTAGATGACTTGCTCCCACAAAGCAATTCTTGATGAACATGGATCAGCCATATGGTGTGAAAATGACTACATGATTTGGATTGAGTCGGAGGAAGATTTAATGGGACCTATTGAAAATGTTTCTTTTGAGATTTCTCAAAACTTTTTTCCCATTGTAGGTGATTTGAATCTTTCACATAAAGTCTACAATCTCAGGTTTGATCTCAAAACCTCTAGGTATTTATTGAAAGAATAAAAGCATGGAGGCGTGAAATGACAAATTGAAATCTATGCAAGAGGAATCCAATGGGACTTTTGTTAATGAGTAGGGTCATGCGCCCTACGCGGTAGGTGATCACTATCCCCTCCCATCCCATGGCGACACAGATATATCTCGTTGTTTGTCAAGTATAATGCCTTTTTGCCACATCTCATTATTTCTCTATATCCATTATATATGAGATTATTAGGAGGATTGGGTAAGTAACTTTTAGGGGGTGGGTTTACATTATAGAGGTTACCTCTCTGATCTATTAAAAATGAGGCTTATTAAGGTGGGAGGGGTAAATAAACATTGGAATGTTCTAAAAAGAGAAAGAGCTAAGGGTTAAGTTAAAAAGATGAATCCTAAGCTAATAGATGATAATTTGTTTTTTGGCATTGTGGATGATCCTACAAATAATGGAACATGATAGGTCATTCTTTATTTTCTTCAAAATATTTCATCAAAGTCTAAAGTAGTGAAATGGTTTGAGGTCATTTTGAATGCAAGAGTTTGGATTTCGTAATCACATGGAGGTCTTGCCTCATGAGTTTCTATTTGTTATTTAGGTGCAATAAGCAATAAGCAACATAAATTGTACTACAGTGTAGCACATGATATTTTTTTGGATTATTAGCTTATGTGCAATTTTGTAGGGAGGATCTTGGCCTTGAAAATGCCAATAAATCATAGTAGCCCCTCTTGATTGAGTTCACTAGAATGTTGAAGTAGGTGAGAACATGCTTGAATATAAATGTAGAGAGATTTGTCAAATCTCCTGTTTGAAAAAAGGAGGTCGATCTTGAAATTTGTGTGGACACTAACCATACTAGGAAGTTCCCTCATAAGGTAAAATATGTTGCAATTGTAATGTAGAGGGTTTACTACCTAAATTATCCACATGCATGTTTTACATGTTAGGCTACAGATTGTCAAATCTATGATTGTTTTAGAACAACGGTTAATCAATAGATAAATGAAGCTCAGGGCACAATTCATAGTGAAATCAAATAGGATTTTGTCTTTATCAAAGAGGATAAATCCCCTCAAAAAAAGGAAGAGGTGAGTACAAGTGTTGTGTCTCATAATTAGCCCCAAAAGATTTGAGAAGTAGGAGAAATTGAGTAGTAGGTGCACAATGCCAACAGAGAAAAGATTCAAGAACAAACTTAAGGCCATCCCCTAGCCATTGAATATAGGAAATGATGGTAATTCAAAGCACCATTCTAAAAATCATTAAGAGGTGATGTCTAACATCATTTCAAGAAGCTTATTGGGGAAAGTACTAGAGATATGTTGTTTTCTAATGTTTATATTCTGCTTGAGGGGATTTGGAGGGATAATTGACATCTGGATTTTCACTTAGCACAGTTTTGCCAAAAGCTGGCACCTTTGATTGGGGGTAATGTGAAAGAATAGCTAAACCCTCAGCAAGAATATTTTCTAGATAAGATGATTTATTTTGAAATATTTCCTTATTCCTGGCCAACCAAATGCCCCAACATATAATGAGGGGAAGGGCTCTGAAAGGTTTTGTGACATTGCTCTCAACCCAAGTTTTCCAGAATTCTTCAAATAAGATACCCTCCCATTTGCAATCCTGGCATAGAAGTGTACTACAAGGCCACTAGACTTGTTCTGTGAAGGATCAATGTGCAAACATGTGAAAATTCTATCACCGTAGTAACTGATTTACTTTTCCTACTTATTCCACCATAAGTTATTTATGAAATCACTTTAATAAACATTA
Source organism: Pinus taeda (assembly GCA_000404065.3). Lineage (NCBI taxonomy): Eukaryota > Viridiplantae > Streptophyta > Pinopsida > Pinales > Pinaceae > Pinus > Pinus taeda. The sequence goes on along the minus strand of APFE030703015.1, from coordinate 309,233 downwards.
AAATAAATACTGCTGCAGATATCACACTGTAATACAGAAACAAACATAAGCACAAGAATCAACACATTGACACAGATATTTTGGACTAATGTCCTCCGAAAAACCCATTGTGGGAAAACCGGTGCAGCAAGGGAGGATTTTATTATTCAACAATTTTCTAGTACAACAGGGTGCCAAACTGGCTTACCCACAGAGAAACAGATTCTCTAGCACTTCTTCTGAACCCAGCATCAGCCTTGATGGCCTCTGCGTGGCCTGAAACCCTCTGCGTTAGCCTGTTGAGACTTTGCGCAGCCTCTCTGGCCTTCTGCGTCACTCCTGCAGCCTCTGCGTGGATGACACAGGCCCTGCTGGCTCTGCGCAGTCTCTGTTGCCTCTGCGTGGCTCCCTTTGGCCCTGCGTCTACCTTTTCTGCCTTTGCACTGATCTCCAGTCTCTCTGTTCCGTAGTTGCTGTCTCCTGACTACTCACCAGACCACTGGTTCAATTTCTCAGCTAACCCCGCTCTAGAAATTGAACTCACTGGTCCCCCTCAGTCTTTTCTCCAAGTGACCCTCAAGCCTCCTCTTATACTTTTCTTGTTGACAAATCAACGGCCGAGATTAAGTCCCTAATCAACGACGAAGATTAGATCTGGCTTGATCCATGACTTTTGGACCATTCTAACACAGTTTCATATTAATTCACATTAATATTTTATTTTCCCTAAGTTTAGACTTAGGGATTACATTAAAAATATTAATTATTTTAATATCTCCCAAACTGTTTAGAATCTGCCTAAACTATTTTTGGGTATTGGAGATCTCATGTGCCTTAGCCTCTCCACCAAGTTTCGTGGCTAGAGCACATCTGATGCTACCCCAAATCAACACTCCCTCTTAGCGAGGACTGTGCTCTGGCAATACTCCTCACTAAGCATCACCTTGATCATCCGACATCGGTTCCTGTGTTGATGCTAAGCCTTCTTGCCCAACATCCTCTACACTCTTGTATCTTGTACTGCTACATCTGTACGACAACTCCCTCTGCATCTGTGTTGCTGCTGGTCCTTTCTCCCAACACTACATTTGCATTGCAACTCCCTCTTCATTCGTGCTGCTAACACACTCATTTCTACTTCTGAAAGGGGTTCTTTACCATCCCCATCTCTTCCCTGAAGTAGTCAAATTTTGACTTTCCAAGGGCCTTGGTGAGAATATCTGCCACCTGTTCTCCTGTAGGAGTGTAGCTCAACTGTACAGCTCCTCGTTGGACACAGTCTCTGACAAAGTGACACCGGATATCAATATGCTTCGACCTATCATGAAACACTGGATTCTCAGAGAGTTTGATGCAACTCTGATTATCGCACATGATCCGGGTCGCCTCCATATTTCTTCTGAATAGGTTCACCAACAGTTTTCTAAGCCATATGGCCTCACATGAAGCTGTGCTTGCTGCCATATATTCTGCTTCAAATGAGCTCAGAGCCACGCACTTCTGTTTCCTACTGCACCAGGAGGTCATTCTTGATCCAATGTTGAAACAATACCCAGAGGTACTTTTCTAATCCATTGAACTTCCTGCCCAATTTGCGTCAGTAAATCCACTCAACCTGATATCCTTCCCCTTGGTGTATAAGAGCCCATAATCAACTGTTCCCTGTAAATATTTGAGAACGTGTTTGGTTGCTGCCCAGTGTGCCCTCTTTGGTTCCACCATGAACTGACTGAGGGTGTTGACAGCGTAGCAAATATCTGGCCTGGTATTGACCAGATACATAGGGACCCTATGAGCTGCTGGTATGCATCAATCTTCTTCCAGTTGGTGATCATTGGCTCAGCCATAGGTCTATAGTGTCCCATCCCGAATCTTTGTAGGATTTTTGTAGCATACCTCCCTTGCCCAAGGAAGATTTCTCCTTTTTGCTACCAAACTTTCAACCCTAGGAAGTAGTGCATTCGTCCCAGATCCTTCATATCGAACTCTATGGCTAGATTCTTCTTGCAGTCCCCAATGAGCCTGGATGATCTTGTCAAAAAGAGATCATCCACATATAATACTAAGATAAACGGCTCGTTCTCTACGAGCAGATAGTAGAGATTTGGATCCGCGTCACACTTGACAAACCCCATCTTCTGCAAGTAGCCATCTATTTGACCATACCATGCTCTTGGTGCCTGCTTCAGCCCATACAACGCTTTCTTCAGTCTGCATACATGAGACTTCTTCTCATGAGTTTCAAAGCCCTTTGGTTGTTCAATGTATACCTCTTCTTCTATTACCCCGTTCAGAAATGTCGTCTTGACATCCATCTGATGGATCTCCCATCCCATCTGGGCTGCAAGAGATATCACGGTCCTAATAGATGTATACTAGGCTACCGGGGCGAAGGTTTCCTCATAGTCAATCCTTTCCTTTTGAGCACACCCCTTAGCCACAAACCTAGCCTTGTATTTCTCAACACTGCCGTCCGCAACATATTTGATCTTGTAGATCCATCTTGAACCTACCACAGATCTGTCTTGAGGTCTTGACACCACCTCCCAGAGATTGTTCACCATTATGGAGTTATACTCCTCTACCATCGCATCTAGCCAGACCTGATGTTGAGTTGCCTCCTTGAAGTTGGCAGGCTCTCCATCCTGAGCTACTAACGCCTGATATTTGTCTGGCTGTTTTTGCTCCCTCTTGCTGTTCCTTGGCTCACCGATGAAGTTCTCTGCATCACGCAGACTCTGACGAAGTTCCCTGCTAGTTCTTCCTCTGGCAACAAGTGCTTCTGTTCGCTCCTCCTCCTCATCTTGAGAATCTTCTTGACCTAAGGAAGAATTCTTCACTTTTGTTGGTTGAAGAGGCATGACCAATGGATCCTCTTTCGACTGCTCCTCAGAAGGCATTTCACGAGATCTTCTGAAAGCTCTGTCCTCCATGAACTTTACATCTCGTTGTACTACTACCTTCCTGCCCCCTGGAAGATAGATTCTGTATGCCTTAGCGTTCTCGCTATATCTTACTAGATATCCCTTTTCCGCAGTCTGATCCAGCTTCTTCCTCTTTTCTTCGGGTATGCGACAATATGCCAAACTCCCAAATATCCTGAAATGACTGACTTCAGGCGTCTTCCCAGTGAAGACTTTCTCTGGAGTAATCTTGCCCAATGCTCGACGAGGAGTCATGTTCTGAACATAGACAACTGTGTTGCATGCTTCCGCCCACAAGAATTTTTGCATATCCTGATTGTACAACATGGCCCTAGCTGCTTCTACAATAGTCCTGTTCTTTCTTTCTGCTACCCCATTCTGCCCCCGATTGTAGAGAGTTGTCCACTCTCTTCTGTGCCCTCCTCAGCGCAATAATCAGTGAAGTCCTTATCGACATACTCTCCACCATTATCTGAGCGCAAAATTTTTATTTTCTTCCCAGTCAGATTCTCCACCAGAGCCTTGAACTCCTTGAATCGACAGAAAACCTCATCCTTGGTTTTTAGAAAATAAATCCAAGTTTTCCTCGAGTGGTCATCAATGAAGGTAAGGAACTACTCGGCACCACTGAGAGCTTTGACAGACATAGGTCCGCAGATATCTGAGTGTATCAATCCTAGTACACTCTTGGCCCTGTGTTTGCTCCTAGGAAATGTTGCCTCGACATACTTTCCTAGAGCGCATCCCCTGCATACATCATCTCGTTCCGTACTGAGATCCGAAACTCCTGTTACAGTGCTCCTGAGAATTCTCAGAGCTCCATGGTGCAAGTGACCCATCCTTCTGTGCCATAGTTCGTTCAAGTCCTTGTCCCCATGACTGCCTATTAGTGCCATTGGTGAATCTAGTTGTAATCTATACAACCGATTACTTTTGATCCCGATCTGCACTTTCTTTTTCCAACTTGGGTGTTTGACGGATACCTTTTCCTTGATGAAGTAGACGTCATAGCCCTTGCCTTGTAGTTGTGACACGAAAAGTAAGTTCATCCCCAATCATGCAGCACATTTGTGGCACGGAATCGCTCTCCCGATTCTGTCTGAAAAACTATGGTATCCTTCCCTACCGGAGTACACTTTGCCTTGTTCATCATGGTGATCTGAAAGTTCATCTTCTCTTCTCGATATTCTGAGAAACACTCCCTGAGTCCCGTCACATGCCACGAGGCTCCATTGTCTATATTACCATACTTCTGATGATGTAGCGCTAGTCATGCACGCCACTTCTTCTTCCAGCTTGGAAGCCAACATAGAGAAATCAAAATCTCTTTCTCTTGTGCAATCTTTTGAAAATCTGCATGAGTCCCCTGAGGTGGATGCCTCTGCATCATGGTCTCGACCCATAGCTGATTTTTCCTTTCTGTGTCTGATTACTTGCTCTGATACCATGTGAAAATTCTATCACTGCAGTTACTGATTTACTTTTCCTACTTATTCTACCATAAGTTATTTGTGAAATAAACATTAAAATAAATACTGCTGCAGATATCACACCGTAATACAGAAACAAACAGAAGCACAAGAATCAACACATTGACACAGATATTTTGTACTAATGTCCCCGGAAAAACCCAATGTGGGAAAACCGGTGTAGCAAGGGAGGATTTTATTATTCAGCAATTTTCTAGTACAACAGGGTGCCAAACTGGCTTACCCACAGATAGACAGATTCTCCAGCACTTCCTCTGAACCCAGCGTCAGCCCTGCTGACCTCTGCGTGGCCTGAAACCCTTTGCGTCAGCCTGTTGAGACTCTGCACAGCCTCTTTGGCCTTCTGTGTCACTCCTGCAGCCTCTGTGTGGACGACGCAGGCCTCGCTGGCTTTGCGCAGTCTCTGCTGCCTCTGGCCCTGTGTCTGCCTTTTCTGCCTCTGCACTGATCTCTAGTCTCTTTGTTCCGTACTTGCTGCCTCTTGATTGCTCATCAGACCACTGGTTCAATTTCTCAGCTAACCCCGCTCTAGAAATTGAACTGACTGTTCTCCCTCAGTCTTTTCTCCAAGTGACCCTCAAGCCTCCTCTTATACTTTTCTTGTTGACAAGTCAATGGTCGAGATTAAGTCCCTAATCAACGACTAGGATTAGATCTCGCTTGATCCATGACTTTTGGACCATTTTAACACAGTTTCATATTAATTCACATTAATATTTTATTTTCCCTAAGTTTAGACTTAGGGATTACATTAAAAATATTAATTATTTTAATATCTCCCAAACTGTTTAGAATCTGCCCAAACTCTTTCTGGGTATTGGAGATCTCATGTGCTTTAGCCTCTCCACCAAGTTTCGTGGCTAGAACACATCTGATGCTACCCCAAATCAACAAAACAGGTTATCAATGGTCTCCTCACTACTTTTACACATTGCACATCATCCAGGACCAATCTTATGTCTTTGTTGCATTACGTCCCATGTAGGAATTTTTTTCTCGATGATAAACCAGACCAATAAATGGGACTTTGAAGGACATTTCGACTTCCAGAGTACTCTCCACCACCAGATAATCTCCATGTTTTGTGCTAGAACTTTTAAATGAATATAACCCAACTTAGGTATATATATGCCATGCAGAGCAAGTGCCCAAACCAACTCATCCTCTCTGTGATTTAATTGAATGTGAGTTGAAAGCAAAGCTTCCAAGTACCTAGACCATTCCTCCCAAAAAACCCCCTAAAGATTTAAATATGCAATTGTCAACCATCCTTGATGCCAAAGGGTAGTCTGAGCAAGATTATTAATATGAGAAATTATGGAATATCCTTGATCTCTTAGAGTATCAATGAGAGCTTGTGACAATTTGAGTCTGTCACCACTCCTCGACCAAGGATTTGAACCTAGCCTAACCTTGTTTCTGTTCTCAAACTTCCATGCCAGACTCGAAGCAATCAGACCACTTGAATTTAGAACAACCCTCCATACCACTGAATATTCTGTCTCAACTTGTTCTGAAGCCGCACTTAGTCTACCGGGGAATATGGGGCAATATACTTCTGGTAGACCACCATCATCTAGAGACTTTGAGTAGTGAGAAGCCTCCACCCACACTTTGCTGCAAGGGCTTTTGAGAACAAAAAAATATTTTTTAGCCCCCCCCCCTACCCAGTAGCTTTGGCACATCAAGACGATTCCACTTGACCTAGGGAAGGACAAAATGATCTTGGGATCCTTCCCTCAATAACTTAAAACAGATTCTCCTAGCTTTCTCTAGAACACCCTTTGGAATCCAAGCCAGTGACATCTAGTAAACCGGAACTGCTTTAAGAACCGATTTTACTAAGACTAACCTGCCTGCTCTCGACGACCGCTTGAAACTCTGACAACTAAGTCTTTTCTCTAACTTAGCTATCAACCACAACCAATCTTCTTTTTTGTAACAATTTGGTTTTAGATGGAAACCAGTTTACTTTAAGACATCTTCCAATTCAATTAACTCTAAAGGAAAGACTAATCTGATATGAAGGATCTCATTCTCTTCCAAATTGTGAAAAGATATGGCAGATTTTCTTTAATTGATGACCATACATGTAGCTTTCCAGAACAAAAACAAAATCTCACGCAATTTTTGGATATCTTTAGCCGAGCGTTACAAAAGATAAGTATATCATCTACAAAAAGCAAATGAGTAATTGCTTGAGCATGAGCTATAACCACACCTTTAAACTCACCTCTTCGCTTTGCCTCCTCTAGCATGCAGTTAAGGCCTTTTGCAACAAGTAGAAAAAAAGTAGAGACAAAGAACAACCTTGTCTCAAACCTCTTTGTATGTGAAAGAAAGGAGAACCAGATCCATTTATCAAAACAATGAAAGAAACAAACATCAAACAACTCATGATCCAATTGATAAACGAGACCTCAAAACCCACATGAGTAAGAAGTCTAATGAACATCCAATTAACTTGATCATATGCCTTTGAGAGATCTATCTTGAATACAACACCTTTAGCCTTTTGAGTTTTTAAGCTATGTGGCCTTTCTTGAGCGACTCCAATGACTTCATGGATCTGTCTCCCCTCAAGAAAACTGAATTGCTCCTTTGAAACAGTCTTTGAAAGTATAGGCTTAATCCTTCTAGCAATCACCTTTGAAATGACCTTATACACATAATTGCATAGGGAGATAGGCTTGAAGTCCTCAAAATGTTAAATTTCCGTGAAACTCTGCAACTACTTAGATGAATAACTAAAAACTGAAAACTAGTTTACTTTCTGCAAGATACAAAGTTTCTTAACAATTCATAAGCAACGAAATAAAAACACCAAAGAGATAAAAACACATCACACAAATTGACACACTTGTTTTCTCAGGTAACCTAACAGGGAAAACCCGTTTCATTGATGTCGATTTTTATTGATTGTTCTTGAGCAATTGGATCTATTACAAAGCAATTTGTCTCTCTGAGAAAGCATTCTGCTTCTTCTCACAAATCTCAACTGATGCAATTGATCTTAGCTTGCCTTGATCACTGCTTGATCTCGACCCTCTAGCATGCAACTATTCCTCTACTACCTCCTTTGTTGAAAAATGTGTAAGCAGGTTCGGTTTTCATAAGTATGAAATGTATACTTGTAAATTATAAAATGAAAAGAAATTATTATTATTGTAGCACGGGTTTCATGCTCAAGTTCTTTTATTTTATAGGTCAAGCACCCATTGAGTGCTTCTAGGGTTTTTCCTAGTTTAAGAGTCATTGTCATATAATGAAGACCCTATGGGCACATTGTATCTTGTAAAGAAAATTTGTTTTGTCTTTAAAGTGCTGAAATACCTCCAATATCAAGTTGGCTTAGAAGTTGTCAAGTCGGCCTACATGAAGAGCCACGTCTACCCATGAAGAAGCCTATATATAGAGAGGAACTTGTCCTCCATTAAACACACTCACTCATCTCATTCTATGCAAAGAATGTTGAAGAATCTAGGGCATGCATAATTATAACGATTCTTCGATACATGATAACGCTTTGTGAAGTATTTAAACAATTTTCTTAACTTGATGTTTACTTCATTACTAGCATGTATATGTTAACTTCATCAAACTTCTATCAAAACAAAAGAGACAAGAACACAAATGTTTTGGCTTTCTACCAGGGCCAAAACCTCTCCCTCCTGGAGAGGAAAACCCATGCGTAAATTCTTCTTATAGAGATTCCATTGACGAATACCAAGACCATGACCCTTGACATAGCTAGCCTCTCCAAGACCAAGACATCTTATCCTCTTCCTAGCTAAGATCAGCAAGACTGCTGCATTGCTGAAGTAGCCTCTGTTGTATCACTGAGATCTTCATCATAGCCTCTATATTTCAGAGATCTCTTGTCTCCATTGAGATCTTCACTGTGATCTCCATTGATCAATGTACCGAGGGCATTATTGCTGTTATACGGATACCATAGTTGAATCATCACTAAACCTTAGCTGGAGATATCATCATGACGGTTGATTGTGAACAACAAAGAGTATATGTTAGAACAGAAGTTTTGAGACAGTGATACTGAGGCCATATGAGGACAGTCAGAATTCGAGGTTCTTTCCATCACATACATACATCCTTTGTCATGAAACAGGTTCACCGAGGATGTGATATACATATATATCAGTATGTCGAGATCAAACATGAAGCCGAGACTGCAATAGATGCACAATCCTCTTCGTCCATTTGAGACCTATACGCGTGAGATCACTGCGTCATTAAATATATATTCTCCTTTAGGTATGCCGAGATATTTAGCCCATATCGTATGACAATGATACGTTCGATGAGATCAGGTCATGAGTTGCTCTTTCTAGCCATTCAAGATCTAGTCTGTCTACCTTTAAACCCATCCGAGGTGCAGACAGACCTTTGATCTCTTGACTGCGGCTCCTTCATGCGTGACTACAACTATCTCACTTGACTGCGGCTACTGCGGCTATGACTGCGGCTCTTCCATGTGATTGTAGCTCTTCACTGCAGCTACCATCTACTGTAGCTCCTCTTCTATGCCCGCGGCTCCATCTCACTGTGGCTACCTCATGACTGCGGCTTCTGCAGTTACAACCCTTGACTGTGGCTCGTCTATACGAGTTCATTTCTGCCTCTTTGCGGATACCCCAGCGGGGTATTTATAGTGGTTGTGTCATATATCCAAGTCGACGTGAACCTCTTGAACCGACTTGACCTTGAGTTGTGTTGACGTGTCATTTAAATATATATTTAATTTATTCATTGAAGCTGACATGATGTATTTCCTTATCGCTTTGCTTGCAGACTTCGAAAGGCTTGTTTGAGGCACAGATCTTGGTCTTGGAGGGGTGCTAGACAACTTAGAAGACTTGTACATATTTGCACGAACCCATAAAGAGTTTCTACATAAATGACATGACTCTTTGACAGATAAAATAAATCCTAAAGACATCAAGAAGTCTTTTAACGAGAGACACTTCTTGCTCATGAAACCCATGTAGCAAGATTATAAAAATGATTTATTCTCTTTTATTACATCAAATACAAAGATCATGTCATTATGAAGACCGAACCTAGTTACACTTTCTTCAACAAAGAAGAGGACTAAGAAGGGTTGAAGAAGAAGTCAAAGGAAGTCGAAGTGCTTAGGCTAGTTCTCTCTCTCCCACGTGAAAGTCGAAGCTCGGGTTTCTGCGCTGGGGTTATCTTTGGTTCGAACTTGGAGGAAAGAGAAAAAGGAAGTCAAGCAAAGGTCACTTAGGGTGTCTCACTAGCCCTAAGTCTCAAGGAAAGGCAAGTGAAGGGAAGAGAAGGCCATATGAAGAAGATCAAAGTCTTTAAGAGGAGCAACAATAGTTGCCGAAGGACAAAATTTCAGATTTGCAGTAGGAGGTCGGAGTTCTTGTAGTAGGAGGTCGAGTTGATCTTGATCTTGGAGGGTATTTGTCTGAGTCATTAGGTCATGGTATTCGTCAATTGAAGGATCTATAAGAAGAGAAGAGATTTAAGGGTTTTCCCCTCAAGAGGAGGGGTTTAGCCTTGGCTTGCAGCCTATATACTGTAGCTGTTTGATGTATCTCACACTATAATAATAAGGAACAAAGCTAATAAGGAAAAAGGTAACACAAACAGTTATTCAGTTAAAGAGAATTAACATATTCACTGCCCTACTGAATTCTCAACATGGTGTCGGAGCTAAGGTTATCTAAGGGCATCATGAAGATCTCCTCTACAGTGAAGAAGTTCATCAAGAAGAACGCAAGCCATTTCAAGAAAGGTATCAAGGAAGCATGGAGTTTCTTATCTTCTTCAAAGAAGGTATCAGTCAAAGAAACGAATGAAGGTCTCTTCTTGGCTCTCTTTGGCACATTCCAAGATAAAGACATTTGGGTAATTGACAGTGGTGCATCAAGGCACATGATTGGCCATTCCAATCGATTGAAGACCTTATCAAAAGGAAAATCCGCTTATTCAGTGGAAGTTGGAGATAACAAGAGCTATCCTGTTAAAGGTATTGGATCGACTTCCATAAAGTTGGAAGACAGAAGCAACATTCACCTCAACAACATTCTATTTGTTCCAGGTTTGCACAAGAACTTACTTTCAATTTCAAGTCTAGAAGATAAGGGTGATAGAGTAGCCTTCATTGATGGAAAGGTCGCTGTATGGGGTAAAGACTCAAGTATAGATCAAGCTAAAGTCATTGGCATTCGAGAAGGAAGACTCTACAAATTGATATCTCCTGTGGCCCAAGCCCTAATTCACATTGAAATTAGCCCATGTGAACTTTGGCATAGAAGATTTGGTCATCTACATTTCAAAATCCTTCCAACTCTAAGTTCCATAGTAGATGGAATTCCTGATCTGAAGGAAGATCATGAAGGAGTTTGTAAGGGATGTGCGTTGGGTAAGAATACCAAGCGACCATTTGGAAGCAGTGCTTCATGGTCAAAAGAAATCTTGGACCTCATTCACTCCGATGTATGCGGCCTTATGACTCCTAAATTTCTTGGAGGTCATCTATAATATGTCACATTTATAGATGATCATTCGAGAAAGACCTGGGTTTACTTAATGAAAACCAAGGACGAAGTATTTACAAAATTTCAATAATTCAAAGCTGAAGTGGAGAACCTTACTGAAAGAAGAATCAAGATACTAAGATCTGATACTAAGAGGAGTCTGGGATTAAGAGGGAGTTGATAGTCCCATATAATCTCTAACAAAATGGAGTTGCAAAACGGAAGAATAGATCCATTGAAGAAAGTGTAAAAGCAATGTTACATGATCAGGATCTACCTAAGTTTTTGTGGGGGGAAGCCACGAAGACTACTATCTACATTCAGAATCGAAGTCCCCATAGATCTCTAGACGACAAAACTCCGAAAGAAGTGTTCACTGGAAAGAAGCCATCTGTAGATCATCTCCAGATCTTTGGGTGTCCTATATATATCCATATACCAAAGGACAAAAGAAAGAATCTGGATCCTTCCGGCATGAAGGGAACATTTGTTGGGTATAGCAACTCATCAAAAGCTTATAGGATCTACGTGAAAGATGGACATCACATAGAAGTCAGTTGTGATGTCATATTTGATGACAACTTAGCATTCAAGAAATCAAAGGAACTTTCCATAGATTTTGATGATGAAGAACTTCCAATATTTGAGGAGGAAGTTGACAAGGCGGAAGAAGAATCACACCATGAAGAAGAAGGTCCCAGTGAGCCTGTTCAACCTGTGGTCATCCCTGAAACAAGAAAAAGGCCTAATTGGTTGAAATCTACTCTACTTGATGCAGAAGGTCATGAGGCAGCGAAAGAATCTTTTAGAGAAAGCAAGAAACCCAAGAGATATTCTGGGTATGCTGCATACATGACAAAACTAATAGAAGTAGAACCATCCACTTTTGAAGAGGCTATAAATAATCAGGAATGGAAAGATGCCATGAATGAAGAGTATCAATCTATAATGAAGAATGGAGTCTAGGAGATTGTACTTAGGCCCGAAGACAAATATGTGGTTACTTCCGAGTGGATCTATAAGATCAAACATGCGGCTAATGGAAGTATAGATAAGTATAAAGTAAGATTTGTGGCTAGGGGCTTCTCTCAATTTGAAGGCATCGACTATGAAGAGACATTTGCTCCAACAACAAGATATACAACGACTCGATCATTAGTCTCTCTGACAACATCGATGGGATGGAACATCCATCAAATGGATGTCAAGACTGCGTTTCTGAATTGCACAATAGATGAAGAAGTCTATACAGAGCAAACCTTGGGATTCGAAGTTAAAGATAGGAAGGCATATGTGTGCAGATTGAAGAAAGCATTATATGGCCTCAAATAAACACCAAGGGCATGGCATGCTAGAATGGATGGATACCTACAAAGAATAGGCTTCACAAAAAGTTCTGCTGATTCAAACCTTTATATTAAGGTTGTAGATGGTTAACCTGTAATCATTCTTTTGTATGTAGATGATCTTCTCTTGACAGGTGTAGAAGGTCGAATTGAAGAATGTAAGAAGCAACTAGGAGCAAAATTTGATATGAAGGATCTTGCGTTGATGCATTACTATTTGGGACTAAAAAGTCTGGTAAGGGCCTTAGGAAGTTTATTTGGGTCAAGGAAAGTACATTATCAAGATTCTGAAAAGGTTTGACATGATGGAGTATAGGCAACTTATTGGCTCATTGATGACTTGGTGAATACTCGACCAAACATATGCTTTCCAGTAAATGTTCTCAGTCAATTCCAAGTGGAGCCGAAGCATGATCATTGGGTAGCAACAAAACATATTCTGAGATATCTGCGAGGAACCATCCACTACTGTCTGAAGTATGATAGAAGGAATGATGTCCAACTGATTGGATATACAGATTTCGACTGGGGAGGCATTGAACAAGATGGAAGGAGCACTGCGGGAGGATGTTTCAGTTTGGGATCCTCCATGGTCTCATGGATGAGCAGAAAGCAAGACACAGTTGCTTTGAGTAGTGCTGAGGCTGAATATGTTGTAGCCTGTGAAGTAAGCAGAGAATCAATATGGTTGAGGAAGCTGCCATCCGACCTATTTGAAGGATTGATGAACCCTGCAGTGATACTTTGTGATAAAACAAGTGTTAATTTTAGATAACAATGGTATGTTGTATGCTTAGAGCAATTTTACTTCAATTTCTTTATTAGCCCAATGTCAATATCCAGTTTAGCAATCACATCAACTTGATAGTAAAATGCAGATAGAACATAAACAATAATAGTAGAAGACAAGCCAAGACAAGAGGACACAAGATATGGCATCAGCCAGGGACAAACCCCAACGTGGGGAAACCCTTGATCAGTTCTTCTTATAATTCTTCAAAAGTTCAGCAGAGACAGAGAGAGAGTACAATATACAATATTGACTTACTCAATCACAGTGAAATTTGATCAGTCAAACAACAGAAACAGAAAGCCCTAACCAGAAAGTCAACGCTGGTCAACAGGACATATTTTGACCTCCAAAACAGCTTGGTCAAACTCGGTCAACTCAACCTCCAACAATAAGTCAAATCAGCCCAAAAACAGTCTAAAAAAGTCCAGTCAAATATGGTCAACAAAGGTCAACACTGCAACAAACCCTAGCATAGTTAACACTGGTCAAACATAGGTCAAACAACCTTGGATTTCGTGCCCAAAACTGCGGCCTGCCCAAACAGAAATACCCCACACAAAACTATAGTCAAAGATGGTCAAGGCTGGTCAACGTTGGTCAAAACAACCTTCTGCAATTTTCGGTCAACCTTGGTCAACGCAGAGACAACAAAAGAACAGTCCCTTCTTCGCACGTGTGGAGAGAGAGAAGCGTCAGAAATCCGTACCCAATCAAGAAGAGAGAGGTGTGTAGTGAGTGAAGTGTCCAAATGAGGAGGAGGCACCTTGTATTTATATGCAAACTTTGAGGATGAATAGACGTGACTGTTGGGCTTCTGTGCCTACATGAGTTTGCTCGCTGACCTTGACAATTTGTCCATAATCATAATAAATTCATAATTCCATTTGAACATGTCAGAATGGGATGATCTTTAGATCAATCCTACACCTCTCGGAGAGAGGAATCCAATAAAAATATGAGTTGCCTCATATGAGACGTCCAAGGTAAAGTTTGGCCCTAGTTGCCAAAATTAACACTCCCTCTCAACTAGGAAGAACTTCACCTGCCAAATTGTCTGACAATCTGTACCATCACTGTCTCTACTCTGTTGAACCATGAAAAAAGAAGAAATGATCGAGAATGGATCATACCATTCTCCATTGACCCGAAGTCAATCTCCAATAATAGAGAGTGTGTCATACCACTCTTAACCGACTCGAAGTCAGCTTCCATTGATCCCAGATTAATATCAACATCCTAGCATAGGGAGTACGGTAGTACACGATGCGTCCATCGGTAGTACTATGGTCCCTATCCTCATTTCCCTTGTAGTATACCTAGGGGGATATTATGGGGTACAGAGGGAGGTACCCAAGGGAATAATGTAATAATGGGATAGGCCATAGCTAATAAATAAAGTGGTTAACTCGCATCATGTAAGGGACCACAAGTAGTTAGTAATATTGTAATAAGCCCATTGTATTAGATATATGGTATTGAGAGAACCATGGTATTGTATGTATGAATCATATATAGAGGCTAGAGACTTCCCATTGAGAGATGTCCAGGAATATTGTATGGACAAGCATATGGCTTGTGGAGTGTTCTCCTTCCTTAAGGAGTAATTGTATGGTGTTACCCTAACTCAAGGGTTAGATATTAATAAAGATCTGAAGTTCATCTATTTCTCTCTTGTTATTTCTGGGTATATTTGTATTCTCATATATTTCTTGGGTTAGATATATTACAAATAGTATTAGAGCACTTTCTTAGGCAAGCGAAGAGATATTTTTATTTTTTATTTTTTGCAGGAAATTTTTGGGGCGGCGAGTTTGCAAATCAGATCTGTAACTTTTGGTGCAAAATTTGAAGAAACAAATTGTAGATCTGGATTATTTGCGAAAAAATACCCAATTTCAAAAAAAAATCGGGCGAATTGGAGTCTGGATGAGGGAGATATCGCTGATTTAAAAATTAGCTGTGTTGCAGATATTTTGTGACAAAAAGTCGTGGATGGCAGATCTCCAGTTAATTTTTTGTCGTTTTTGTGGGGAATTTTGAGAAATTCATTGCAGATTTGAGATCCTCTTGAAAAATTACCCAATTAAAAAAAAAATCGGTCGAATAGGAGTCTGGATGAGGGAGATATTGTTGATTTAAAATCAGCTATTTTTTTTTTCAAAATTTTTGTGACGGCGGGACAGTTGTAGCGCAAATATGAAATTCCAGAGGCCTAGATCGAGATTTCTATCACATGGGAAGATGCAGAATGGCTATTCCATTTCCGAAAACATGTCATAATAAGGATTCTGAGCAATATTGACCGAATTGTGGCCTTTTTAAATTTTCGCCTAGTGATTTTGTTTTCAAAATCGTCTTCATGGCTTCTAGCAATATGTTTTCAGGAAAAAATGATAGGCCAACTATTGAAAAATTTATACAAGATCAGAAGACTTCTCAAGGTATTGGAAGGACAAAATAGGGTATTATTTGAAAGATGAGGCTGCTATATGGTGGAAATCACTTGACAGTGAGATTCTGAAGATATGTCGTGCTGACGAAATTGAAAAACTATTTTTGGACAAATGGTCTCATATTGGAAAGAAGGAAACCAAAAAACTTAGCAAAGATTTTATTTTTACAGGAAAGAAGGAAACCAAGACACCTAAAGGGTTATTTTCTGCTGGTATCTCCTTATTACAGGTTCATGGATTGATTCAGAAGGAAAAGATCATTGTGTCTATAAATCCTAGTTGCAAACATAATTTTATCAATGTTAATTTGGCAAAAAAATTGCAAGTTCCAGCAAAACACATTGAAAACACACAGGTTGATAATGATGATGTTCAAGTTTATAAAGATTTGAAGCTTTCTATGAATAAGCATGTGTTGCATTGTGATTTTTATACTTCAGATATGGATAACATGGATGTTGTTTTGGGATATCCTTGAATGGAATCTGTGGGTACTGTCAATATTAATGTGCAGAAGAAATTCATGAAGCTCTGGTATAAAAAGAAGAAAATTAGATTGCAGGATATTTCCATCAAGACCCAAGCAGAGACTATGGAGGCAGAAACACAAAGCTCTAATGACACTGACACATCAGATGATGAGCCTTTGATGGTCGACAACCAAACACAAACATCAAACCAGGAACCAGAAAAAGCACCAAACACCACTCAGGCACCAATAGTAGAGGAATTCAAGAAATATATTCCCTCAGTTAAAGCTTCAGCATATCACCACCCACATCACCCAACGAGACAACAACCAATAAGGTGGCAAAGAACGAGCAACAAGGACAAAACCCCAAGACGACTGATAGAGCGCTGCGACGATCCACCCACAACACATCAACACAGAAGAGTCGCCAGGTTCAACTTCCATCTCAAGCGAGCGAGGCACCAACTAGATCGAAGGTTCACTTTTCTCTTGGATGGATAGATGCACGTGCATGGTACCAATGGACTACTCTTTTGAGTAGAACTTATTATTTGTGTTCTTCTTATGTTTCGGGGATGAAACATGTTTAAGAGGGGTGGAATGTAGTATACCTAGGGGGGATATTATGGGGTACAGAGGGAGGTACCCAAGGGAATAATGTAATAATGGGATGGGCCATAGTTAATAAATAAAGTGGTTAACCCGCATCATGTAAGGGACCACAAGTAGTTAACAATAATGTAATAAGCCCATTGTCTTAGATATATGGTATTGAAAGAACCATGGTAATGACCCATGGTATTGTATGTATGAATCATATATAGAGGCTAGAGACTCCCCATTGAGAGATGTCAATGGATATTGTATGGACAAGCATATGGCTTGTGGAGTGTTCTCCTTCCTTAATGAGTAATTGTATGGTGTTACCCTACCTCAAGGGTTAGTTATTAATAAAGATCTGAAGTTCATCTATTTCTATCTTGTTATTTTTGGGTATATCTATATTCTCATATATTTCTTCGGTTAGATCTATTACATCCCTATTCATTGGCTAGATGAGAGGTACTTCCCATGAGTCCCAGACTACATGGGTAGGATGTGCCGACAGAAGAAGGTGAACCATTCATCTTGCTCATATGCCATAGGAGAAGGTGAACCACTCAACCTATGCATATGTCACCATGGGGTATCACAGGGGAAGGTGAACCACTCACCCTATGGTCGCTCATTGCTCCAAGAAGTACCCCAAGCCCCCCGAAGCTCCCAGAGCTCAACATCCATCTCATATGGGACCCTCATAAGAGGGTCTCTCCACGACTCCAAGTCATTCACGAAAGGTTAATAATTTGACCTTACCCAGGGGCTTCGTAAGAATATCGACGACCTAATCATCAGTCCCAATGTGTTGGAGCCTTATTTTTTTCTGTTGTACCATATCCCGGATAAAGTGGTACCTGATATCAATATGCTTGGAGTGGTCATGAAACACGAGATTCTCAGAAAGACGAATCCCACTTTGGTTGTCGCAGAAGATCATGGTGGTATCCAACACATGTCCAAACAACTCACTAAAGAGCTTCCTCAACCAAACAACTTGACATGAGGCCCAAACTAGCAACAATGTATTTGGCCTCCGCAGTGCTCAAGGCAACCGACTTCTGCTTCCTGCTCATCCATGATATCAAAGCAAAACCTAGAGAGAAGCAACATCCAGATGTTCTTTTGCGATCCACCACACTTCCAGCCCAGTCAACATCAGAATAACCATGGAGCCTCACGTTCCCGGTAGTGTATCTTAGTCCATAGGTGATTGTGCCCCGAAGACTCAAGAGATTCTTGGCAGCAATCCAGTGTATGTGATGAGGCTCGACCATAAACTGACTCAATGTGTTCACTGCAAAACATATGTCTGGACGGGAGTTCACCAAGAACATCAGGGCCCCCATGAGTTGACGATACTCAGAAGGATTTCCCAAATCGGGCCCAACAACACTTCTGCATAACTTCTTAAAGTTAAGTTCCATCGGAGTAATCACAAACTTGCAGTCCACCATCCTAAATCTTTCAAGTATCTTCACAATATATTTTCCTTGAGAAAGAAAAATCTCACCTAACTTTTGCCAGACCTCCAATCCCAGGAAGTAATGCATCAATCCTAGGTCCTTCATCTTGAATTCAGAAGCCAACTCCCTCTTACATTGATGAATAAGAGGGTCTGCACCTATCAGAAAGAGATCATGCACATAGAGTACCAAGATGAGAGGTTTATCATTCTCAACCTTAAAGTAAAGGTTCAGATCAACTTCACTTCTTGTAAATCCCAACTTCATTAGATAGCTATTGATCCTCCCATACCAAGTCTGGGGTGCTTGCTTAAACCCATAGAGGGCTTTCTTCAACCTGCATACATGTGTTTGACGATCACTTCAAACCCCTCAAGTTGTTCGACATAGACTTCCTCCTTAAGTGAAGCATGCAAGAAGGTAGTCTTGACATCCATCTAGTGTAGATTCCATCCTTGCGAGGCAACAAGGCCAATGATCGAATGAATGGTGGTGTAGCGGGCAACCGGTGCAAATATCTCATCATAATCTACACCTTCCTTTTGAGAGAAGCCTCGAGCAACGAATCTGGCCTTGAACTTTTCAACACTTCCATCAACTCCATGCTTGATCTTTTAGAGCCATTTCAAGGTGACAACGGATTTGTCCTTGGGTCTAGGGACCACATCCCAAACATCATTCTTCATAATCGACTCATGCTATTCGTTCATTTCATCCTTCCAAACTTGGTGCTTTGCAACTTCTTCGAATGTGCAAGGCTAAGATTGAACAATGGTGCTCATTGCAGTTAAGTACCTTTGGTACCTATTCGGCTTCTTGCTTTCACGAAATGTCCCCCTAGGTGCAACATGTCTCTCGACATCTTTGAGAGTCTCCCTAAGCCATGAGGGTCTCCTTTTCGAGGAGGAGGGCTCATGTGGGGGTGGATCAGTGGGATCCATTGGTTCTTCAACATTGGGCATTGGCTCATCCTGCGGTTCTCCCTGCTTTCCTGAATCTGATTTTTTGTCCTTCCTTGGAAGACAAAGGTTACTAATCTTCCCAAGGGCAGTATCCTCATCGAAGGTGACATCATGACTTATCTCCAATTCTCTTTGACTAGGCACATAGATTCTATATGCCTTAGAAGTTTCACTGTAGCTCACAAATGTTCCTTTCTTCCCAGAAACATCCAACTTGCCTCTCTTTTCTTTTGGCACATGAAAATATACGGGCTACCAAAAATTCTAAAGTGAGAAACATTAGGTTTCTTATTGGTGAAAACTTCTTCGGGAGTTTTGGAGTCCAACGCTTGATGAGGGCATCCATTTTGAACATACACGACGATGTTTGCAGCTTCGACCCATAAGAACTTCGGAAGACTTTGATCATGAAGCATGGCACGAGTGGCTTCTACTATGGAACAGTTCTTCCTTTTAACAACAACATTTTCCTCAGGAGTATATGTAGTAGTAGTCTCCCTCTTAATGCTAACTTCTCTACAATAATTTTTGAACTCATTTGATTCATATTCGGTTCCATTATCAGTCCTCAATATTTTGATCTTCTTCCTAGTTTGATTTTTGACCAAAGCTTTGAAAGAATGGAACCATGAGAATACTTCGTCCTTCTTCTTCAAGAAATATATCCAAGCCTTGCGAGAGAAATCATCCATAAAGATAGCATAATATAAATATCCTCCCAATGAGTTCACGGGCATTGCACCAGATAGATCAGAATGAATCAATTGCAATATGTCAGTAGTCTTGCTATCACTTGAGGGGAATGGTTCCCTTGTATGCTTTCCTTCAGCACACCCCTGATAAACACCTTCATGTTTTACTTTAAATTCAGGCATACTTTTGTCACCATCTTCCTCACATCGGGTAGAGCCTTATAATGTAGATGAGCAAACGTCCGGTGCCATAATTCGTATTGAAGTGATGTGTCGCAAGACATAGCTTCCAATGGACTTCCTCCAACTTGATATAAGGCTATCAACCTTGAATCCAAGTGTAAATGCATCTTTGAAATTTTTATTCCACACACGCACCTTTCCATCGATGAATGCCACCTTGAATCCTTTGTCCTCCATCGCCGAGATAGATACCAGGTTCTTCTTTAGATCGGGTACATATAGTACTTCTTGTAGATGAATGGTGTTACCTTGATTCAATTGAAGAGTAACATTCCCCACTCCCTTCACGGGATAGGTGGCATTGTCTCCAAGGATAATTTCCAAATTTGTATTCTTTTCAATTAGATTTGAAAGAGCTTCCTTATACCCAGTGAAGTGCCTTGAGGCACCACTATCAATCAACTTGTTTCCCAATGTGTCTAGAGGAGATGCAGTGGAAAGGGAAGATATAAGATAAAATTCTTTTTGCTTGTTATCGACAACTTTAGATTCATCATACCTGGTGTTTCTTGATCTCTTGGGAGGGCGACCATTTCCTTGATGAGGAGCGGGAGCATTCCTTTTTCCTCGGTTGGTGAATCTGCCATTCCTTTGATTGTTGTTGCCCTTGAAATTGTTGTTGATGTGGTTGTCATCATCATGAGGTGTATCTTTTCTATTAGGACACTCCCTAGCATAGTGGCCAAACTTGTTGCAAATGAAGCATCTTCCCTTCCTTCCATTTTTTAAACCCGACCTTCCTTGACATTGCTTCTTTGTACCTGCATTGTTCTTCTTTTTAGCATGACTAGAGAATGCATTAGGATCATTCCAATTTGAAGGCATATCTAGTTCCATCATCTTTGTTTCTTCTTGAGAACATCTAGTCAACAATTCTTCAAAACCTGGAATCCTGTCATTGCTAAGAATAGTAGTGTTGAACACGTACCATTCACGAGGGAGTCCTCCAAGGGCAATGATAGTAAGCTCCCTATCAGCAATAGCTTCTCTAATTGAAAGAAGATCATTTTTGATCTCAGTAATCCTCATGAAGTAGGATTGAATATCTTCATTTCTTCCCTTCTTTATATCCTTCAGCGTGTTCTTGAGGAAAAGAATTTGGTTTGCATTGCTAGATTTGAACGTGCCAACCAACCTGTCATATATCTCTTTTGATGTGTTCAAATCGGAGATGTAAGCAACTAAATGCTTATGAATAGAATCCCTGATCATCTTCTTGGCTTTAACTTCACCCTTCTTGTACTTTGTCTTAGCGGTAGCCATTGCATTTGAAGGAGGTTCCGAAATATTTCCCTTCACATAATCCATAACATCTTGCTCTTCTAATGTCAAATCAAGAGACATCTTCCATGCATGATAATCACACTTATCATGAAGCTTATCATCAGGCTTGAAGTAGGATGCGGAGGCCATTGAATCTTGTCCTTGATCAGTGGTTGCTCCTCTTACTCTTGCTTGCGCTGTGTCTTTACCTCAACTCTGTGTTGGAAATACTGAGAGGGGGGGTGAATCAATATTCCTTAGCAATTAGCACTTTTAAATCTTTTCAGAGCATTAGTTAATCTTCAATTATTGTTAATGTTTATGCAATAATAACATAAAATAAAAGAACACAGTACACACAAGAATTTTAGGTGGAAAACCCCCTCCGGGTCAAAAACCACTGAACGCTTTTCTAATAAATTCTTTTATCTTTAGCCCCAATTGAAATGAAAGCAACAACTTCCTAGAATTCTAGAAAAGCATTCTTCTCCAGCTCCCACTAGAAGGATGCCCCAATGCCCTGGTTTCTTTAGTAGTCAACTGAATGGATGCCCCAACATCTTAGACCAACCTACCATCTTGAAGTGTTCACAGGCTCCAACCTGTAGGCGACTTCATGCACCAGCCTAGCACCTCCCTGCCACCCTATAATGGCTGAAATGAGACAAAAGTGTGGATTCCCGTACTAGGGACAACGATCCATGATACAATATGATTTATAATGATTTTGACCAATGCCCAATCACACTATGACCTGCAACCAAACCATGACATCATCCCAACAGAGACTCCTATACCTCCCAATAATGCCTTTTCGACTCTAGGCAGATTGACTTTTTTACAATAATGACTCTTCCAATGATGACATTTTTACAAATGACTCTTTTACAACTTTACAATGATGATTCTTGGCCTTGACACTTCTTTACAATATACAGATGGCTGTCATGTCTTCAAAGGATGTCCCACTGCAATGCTTCCTTTGATTTGATACTTTTGCTCTTGAATTCTTGCTTGAAGTTGTACTTGAATCTTATTCTCACTGCATGCAAAATTTGCCCCCGCGAAACCAATCCCAAAACAAAACAAAATACCCTTCAACTTACCTCTGCTTGCAAAACACATGTAAGTGCATACTAATGAATAAATACAAATTAAAATTACAATGCGTACCTGAAGTGTGCTTGTCACTTTTGTTGTTGACTTGTTGCAGTAGTAGACAAAGACTCCCACTCTTGATATAGGCCTAGACTCTATGCAAGACTATATCCAAAACTGACCTAAAGATATATACAATAAAACGGATGACATACCCTAGACTTGTGATGGACCAAGTTCTAAGTACAACAAGAGAGACCATTCTATCAACTATGACAAGACAAGTAACATGAACTTACAACATCATATAGATTTAGCAGACTTGGTGTAACATCAAGAATATGTAGCATCAAATGTGTAGTATCAAGAATAGGACATCCAAAATGTGGTATCAAAACTAATTGTGACATATAGAGACAGAGATATAACCGAGACCCTGTATGTACTTACGTTGTCTTGCAAAAACATATGTCAGAGATGATATTCATATTTCAAATGTAAACACTAATCATACATACCTTGCTGTAGGAGACTTACCCATGAATGTTGATGTGTGGTTCTTACTGCAGTGATCCTTGAATGCATGTTTTTTCTTGCCTTCTAGGAGCTCGATATTGAATCTGTTGTATCTATGTAATTTTGGATCTCCAGGGTCTGAAATTTCGTCCTGTGGTAGCGCTCCGTGTCCACTTTCCAACCCCACAGGTCTGATCAAGATTGGATTCTTCAAGAAAGAGTTATGCCCAATCTCCCACGATGACCTGATTATAGACTGGTTCAGTAGAGCAAACTTGTACGAAGTGCCACGTGTCATTGTTGCGACCTTCGACCCTGAAAACGCTATTCAATAAACTATAGTTCGTACTCTTTCTGTGACTATTTACGAAATTTGAATCCATTGCTCAGAGAGAAAGTTATGACGATTTTCCCAATGTCATTTGTTTGACATGGAATTTGGGAGCTTGCAAAAACCCTAACTTCCTCAGATCATATCTCTGAAAATATAGCGAACCAAGATCTAAAATTTGGTCACGAGGTTCATCAAGATTTCGGCTCAAATGGGTTTTAATTTCAGCTTCTAAAGCTTCGTAGAAAAAAAGTTATAGCGAAAATGCCATGACCTATTTGAAGCCATAAAATCCCTACTAGAGGAGGATATGAAGGTCACTATTTATATGAATGTCTTGAGTTGAGAGGGTCCTCAACTAGTGAACGTTGGAGGGATTTTAGGAGCGAAAAGAAATTATTAATTATTCACTATTCAATGACCACAACCAATTATGAGTTCCATGCCACAACCCTAAAGGTTTTTAGCCCACTAACTGTGGTTACTAACTTCAAACACGAATATCTCTCAAACGTGAAGAATTATGTGGCGTGCCATATACCAACGGAAACATCTCGACGAATAGAATCCATCTAGAAGATCCTTGACTCAGAATAGAGTAAGTTGTCAAGTCAAAATTCCCATGCAAGATCGGGGTAGCCCTTGGTGCTGTTTGGGTTGACATCAATGAGAACCACTAATCAACACTTTGATACTACGTTAATTTTAGATAATAGTGGTATGTTCTATGCTTAGAGAAATTTTACTTCAATTTCTTTATTAGCCCAATGTCAATATCCAATTTAGCAATCACATCAACTTGATAGTAAAATGCAGATAGAACATAAACAATAATAGTAGAAGACAAGCCAAGACAAGAAGACACAAGATATGGCACCAGCGAGGGACAAACCCCAATGTGGGGAAGCCCTAATAGTAGAAGACAAGCCAAGACAAGAAGACACAAGATATGGCACCAGCGAGGGACAAACCCCAATGTGGGGAAACCCTTGACCAATTCTTCTTATAATTCTTCAAAAGTTCAGCAGAGAGAGTACAATATACAATATTCACTTGTCCAGTCACAGTGAAATCTCATAAGTCAAACAACAAAAACAGAAAGCCCTAACCAGAAAGTCAACACTGGTCAATAAGGCAAATTTTGACCTCCAAAACAACAGGTCAAACTCGGTTAACTCAGCCTCCAACAGTAAGTCAAAGCAGCCCAAAAACAGTCCGAAAAACTCCAGTCAAATCTGGTCAACAAAAGTCAACGCTGCAGCTAACCCTAACACAATCAACGGTGGTCAAACAACCTCGGATTTTGTGCCCAAAACTGCGGCCTACCCAAACAGAAATACCCCACACAAAACCTTTGTCAAAGATGGTCAACTCTGGTCAAAACATCCTTCTGCAATTTTCAGTCAACCCTAGTCAACGCAGGGACAACAAAAGAATAGTCCCTTCTTCGCACATGTGGAGAGAGAGAAGCCTCAGAAATTCATACCCAATCAAGAAGAGAGGGATGCGTGTAGAGAGTGAAGCCTCCAAATGAGGAGGCACCTTGTATTTATATGCAAACGTTGAGGATGAATAGATGTGATTGTTGGGCTTCTGAGCCTACATGAGTTCGCTGGCCGACCTTCACAATTTGTCCATAATCAAAATAAATTCATAATTCTGTTTGTACATGTTAGAATGGGACGATCTTTAGACCAATCATACACCTCTCGGAGAGAGGAATCCAATAAAAATATCAGTTACCTCATATGAGCTGTCCAAGGTGAAGTTTGGCCCTAGTTGCCAAAATTAACAACCAGTGATATACGTTTGTCTGAAGATCCAGTTTTTCATGGAAAGACAAAGCATATAAACAACAAGTATCTCTATATTCGAAAGCTAGTGCAAAATGGTGTGCTACAGCTACAGTATATCTCCACTGATGAGCAGGTAGCTTGACATATTGACAAAGTCACTTCCAAACAAGAAGCTTGTGTACTTGAGAGACAAGCTTGGTTTGGTTGATGTATCCTCCCTTATTGAGAGGGAGAGATAGACACTACATTCTTGTCTTCAGTTGGGAAGAAAGGATGGATGATTTGGTAACCATCTGGCATTCGATACTCTTTGAGAATGTGGTAGAGCATTCAAGACAAGAGTAGTTGTGGATCAATATTCTTTGAGGACTAGCTATCCAAGATAAGGATAGTCCAAAGGAAGCTCATACTCGGTGAACACCCGGGTGGAGTATGCACCTTGGGAGACAATGATGATGGTGTCTATAAATCATTGGTCTTTCCAGCATTATGCTTTGATCTTGTGGAGGGATAGACCTGTTAGTCAAGGCCTTGCTATGTGACAATGTTGGTTAAATATGATGCTAGACAGATGGGTTACCAATTCGACTCTTTTTTACGAGATCTCTTCAGATTGAGAATGACCATGTACCTCTTATGAATATCTCCTTAGTTAAGAGGGAGTGTTGAAAAATGTGTAACTAGGTTCTGTCTTCATAAGTATGAAATGTATTCTTGTAAATTATAAAATGAAAAGAACTTACTATTATTGGAGCATGGGTTTCATGCTCAAGTTCTTTTATTTTATAGGTCAAGCACCCATTGAGTGCTTCTAGTGTTTGTCCTAGGTTTAAGAGTCATTATCATATACTGAAGACCCTATGGACACATTGTATCTTGTGAAGAAAAATTTGGTTTATCTTTCAAGTGTCGAAATACCTCCAAGATCAAGTCGGCCTAGAAGCTGTCAAGTCGGCCTAGAAGCTGTCAAGTCGGCCTACATGAAGAGCCACGTCTACCCTTGAAGAAGCCTATATAGAGGAGGAACTCATCCTCCATTAAACACACTCACTCATATCATTCTATGTGAAGAAGAGGACTAAGAAGGGTCGAAGAAGGATGAAGAAGAAGTCAAAGGAAGTCGAAGTGCTTGGGCTAGTTCTCTCTCTCCCACGTGAGAGTCGAAGCTAGGGTTTTTGCACTGGGGTTATCTTTGGTTCGATCTTGGAGGAAAGAGAAAAACGAAGTCAAGCGAAGGTCACTTAGGGTGTCTCACTAGCCCTAAGTCTCAAGGAAAGGCAAATGAAGGGAAGAGAAGGCCATATGAAGAAGATCAAAGTCTTCAAGAGGAGCAGCAGTTATCGGAATACAGAATTTCGGATCTGCAGTAGGACGCTGAGTTGATCTTGATCTTGGAGGGTATTTGTCTGAGTCATTAGGTCATGGCATTCATCAATTAAAGGATCTATAAGAAGAGAAGAGATTTAAGGGTTTTCCCCTCAAGAGGAGGGGTTTTGGCCTTGTCTTGCAGCCTATATACTGTGTCACTGTTCTTATTGTTTTGGTAGCTGTTTGATGTATCTCACACTATAATAATAAGGAACAAAGCTAATAAGAAAAAGGTAACACAAACAATTATCAAGTTAAAGAGAATTAACATACTCACTGGCCATACTCACTGGCCTATTGAATTCTCAACATCCTTGACTTTCTCTGCAAAACCTGCTCTCTTCTATACACTAGAAGCCTCCTAAATCCTTGCGCACTAGGTCCCTATTTCCAGCACACAGGAGGCCCCTAAATCCTAGCGCCATTCCTCCTATTTCCTTGCACTCTTTTTGCCTCCCATTTCTTACGACCCCACCTCCTCAAAACTTGCGCGCAACCAATCTCCTAAATTCTAGTGCACTTGTGATCTCCTATTTCTTAGGACACAAGATCTGTGCTCTCCAAAATCAAAGACACTCACCAACTCATGAACTGTCTTGTCTCATGAACCTTGTGCACAAAACTTATGATTCACTGTGCCTTTGTCCTCCTCTTTATAGACCCAATTCAAGCATGCAAGGAGACCCAATTCGAAATTAGAACTCAAGTTCTGATTGGCGAGTTAACTGAGAGTGACACTCTTTCTCTCTCTAATCAACACTAGAGTTCTTAACTCGTCCTTCCTTCAATAAGACCGAAGACTAACTTGCTCTAACTGAACTTGTAACTACCATCTCATTCTGTAGTCAAATTGATGAAGACTTCACTTAACTGAAGCTCCAACTCTACGCATGCTAATTTGATGATTATTGCAGTAAACTGGAAATAACTCATCCTAACTAAAGTCTAACACATGAGCTCACACTCATATTGGGAGAAGGACAATTTGATGTCTTCACTGGCTAAGGCACAAGCCAGAAGACCTTGCTCACTACATTTTCAACACTCCCTCTTAGTGTGGAAGGTACTTCTAGAAGAATCTCGTCCACCTAGATCTGTCTTCAACACCACCTCGTTATCCGTTGTTGTAGCTACTCTCTCTTAACTAGAAGACTTCCCTTCTTCTTGCTGCAAAATATGATATGAAGACTTGTTCCTTCCAACCATGTTCCTATGATCTGAGTCTATCACCTCAGTCATAAGTGCCATACACCTTGTGTATCTCTATGGCTGCTTACTCTGCCTGAATGTGCATTGGGAGATCCAACTCTCTTTTGATCCCCCCTAAACAAATCGTCTGCCCACCTGGCTTGAATTCTCCCTGTACTTGGAGTCACTCACTGAGTGGTTGCTTCCACTTGCCCTGGTCTCTTCTCCTCATCATCCTGCTGGTCGGTCCACTTGCCAACTAGCCGAGACTCAACTTGTGATACTGGTTGATGCTCCCTCAGAGCTTCACTTTGCACACTTCCTACCTTGCTACTCAAGGCTATGCCCGTCTCAACCTATATCAGGTATAGATTCTCCATCTTCACACCTATCTGCTTCTTACATCTAGAAGCTAAGTGCTTGAGGTAAGCCTTACCTCTGCTAAAGATGACATCATAGCCTTTGTCCTCAAGGGTAGCTACTGAAACATGATTCTTCTTTAGCCCTAGAACATAGAGGACATCTCCGAGATGGAGAGAGCTATCTGACTCCCTCTCAAAACTGACTATACCAACTCCCCTAGTTGCGTACTTGCCATCATCTCTTAGCTCAATTTGAAACTGCATGTCCTTCTCCTTCAGGTGGCTAAAATACTCCTTGTTCCCGATCATGTGGAAGGATGCTCCTGAATCAATATACCATACATTGTTGTATGCTGAGCTTGCCATGCAAGCTATCAATGATAAATCTTTCTTGAACTAAGAGGTAAACACATATACCTCAGCTGATGCAGCTACATGATCCTTAGTAGACTCCTTCTTCTGATTAGGACACTTAGTGGCATAGTGCCCGTACTCATGGCAATGGAAGCACTTGATCTTGCTCAGATCCTTCTTCTTCTTCTTGCTTTTTTGACTGGACCCGACCTCTCCTTAGCCCTTCTTGCCCTTGGCTTTGCTACCTTTTCCTTGGCTCCTCGTCCTCTATCAGAGCTGATCCCCTAGCTCTCGTCCCTTTCCAGATTTCTTCTTGGATGCAGTCACTCCATAACCTCTCCCATCTTGGTAGATTTTCTTTGCCACTGACTGCATCCTGGAAATTCTCCCATGACTTATGAAGTCCCAGTAGCACAAGGCTCACAAGGTCACTGTCTGCTACTGTCACACCTACCCCACCTAGCTCATCCCGAACCTAAGTAAACTTAGAAAGATATGTGATGATGGGCTCTCCTTTGCTCATTTGGATACGTCTTAGCTTCTCCTTGAGAGCAAGCTTTGTGGCATCACTGGAACCTTGATACATATCTAAGATGCCTTTAAACATCTCATATGTTGTCTTCTTCTCATGGAGATGAGGGATAAAATATGATCTTTGATCCCCTCAGGAATGATCCTCCTCGCTTTGGTGTCAATCTTGTTATGTTTGATCAACTGTTGGGCATCTTGAGATGGAGCTATTGCTTGCTTCACATACTCGAGCACTCCATTATCTTCCAACACTACTGAGACCCGCTCCTTCCGTGAGCAGAAATTTGAGGCTCCCTCCAAACTGTAATCTGACCTTAGCCTTTGGAACGCCATAATGCTATCCAAAGAACTGCTTTGCTCTTCAAACTCTAGCGCAAGCCTTCTGCTTGATCTGCGTTGTTCACAAATTGGTCAATCTGGTGCTTGTCTTTATACTGATCTCTGCTTTGATACCATGTTAAGTTTCCATGAAACTCTGCAACTACTTAGATGAATAATTGAAAATTGTAAACTAGTTTACTTTCACCAAGATACGAAGTATCTTAACAATTCATAAGCAGTGAAATAAAAACACCAGAGATATAAAAGCACATCACACAAATTGACACACTTATTTTTTCAGGAAACCCAACAGGGAAAACCTACTTCCTTGATGTGGAATTTTATTGATTGTTCTTGAGCAATTGGATCTATTACAAAGCAATTTGTCTCTGAGTAAGTGTTCTGCTTCTTCTCACAAATTTCCGCTGATACAATTGATCTCAACTTGCCTTGATCATTGCTTGATCACGAACCTCTAGCATGCAATTGTTCCTTTGTTGCGTCCTTGACTTGCTCTGCAAAACCTGCTCTCTTCTGCGCACTAGAAGCCTCCTAAATCCTTGCACACTAGGTCCCTATTTCCTAGTGCAAAAGAGGCCTCTGAATCCTAGCACAAATCCTCCTATTTCCTTGTGCAATTTCTGCCTCCAATTTCTTAGGACCCCAACTCCTCAAAACCCGCGCACAACCAATCTCCTAAATTCTAGCGCACTTGTGATCTCCTATTCTTAGGACACAAGATCTGTGCTCTCCACAATCAAAGACTCTCACCAACTCGTGCACTGTCTTGTCTCACAAACCTTGTGCACAAATCTTATGATTTCTTGTGCCTTTGTCCTCCTCTTTATAGACCCAATTTGTGAAGGATAATCAAATAACCACAGATAACTGATCATAGACATACACAACGTAGGCATGGCGAAAAAGGATTGAGAGCCTCACTGCGTTCCTCTCATTCTCATTTTAAAATAATGTGTATAAGAAATATAAATACAAGAGGATATTTGTCTCAAGATAGTGCCTCTATCTTGGACACTTTGGTTGAGCAAATATCTCAACCATACACTAATCTAGGAGCCTAACTAGTTGGAGAGAATCTCTCAACCAACTAGTTCTAAACTAACTCCTATCTATGAGGAACAAACCCAATCTAGAAAAGTAGGATTAAATCCAACTTTCATGATTTCAATTAATTTAATTATTTTGGACTTAGAATTGTTTTTATCACATGAGAGTGAGGCTAACAATTTGAGCATGCAAGGAGACCCAGTTCAATTTAGAACTCGATTTATGGTTGACGAGTTAACTGAGAGTGACACTCTTTCTCTCTCCAATCAACACTTGAGTTATTAACTCATCCTTCCTTCAATCAAGACTCAAGACTAACTCACTCTAATTGAACTAGTAATTGCCACCTCGTTCTGTAGTCAAACTGATGAAGACTCCACTTAACTAAAGCTCCAACTCTGCGCATGCTAATTTGATGATTATTCCAGTAAACTGAAAATAACTCATCCTAACTGAAGTCTTAACTCATGAGCTCACACTCATACTGGGAGAAGGACAATTTGAGCTCTTCACTGGCTAAGGCACAAGCTAAAAGACCTTGCTCACTGCATTTTCAACAGAAAAGACATAGGGTTGTCCACCTTAGGGATAAGGGTTATGAAAGTAGAGTTGAAAGCTAGCGGTACCCTTCGCTTCCAGATTCATTGACAACTCCTAATAGATCTTTACCTATAGGATAAAAAACCAAGAAAAATTCTATAGTCCATCCATCAAGCCCCGTGCTCTTGTCTTTTTGAAAATTGGGAAGAACCACCTTTACTTCAACCTCGGACACTTCCTCCATCAGGGATCTATTTTCTTCATCCTCCACAAATCTTGGAAAAAACTGAGCCACTATGATAACTTTTGCAATAGTGACCCCCTTAGATTCCTTGAAGATGTTTTGGAAATGGGCCCTACCCAGTGAAGTGAGGCCTTCAAAATTTGAGACCTCTTGTCCCTCATGATCCTCCATTCGCCAAATAGTGTTGTTAAGTTTTCTGCCTTTTGCATGCATGAAAGAACTTTGCGTTCTCGTCAACACTGTCCAACCAAATTGCTCTGCTTTTAAGGTGCCAAGATGCTTCCTTCTTAGCAAGAATCTCCTTTCTTCTTGATTCTAGCCTGTACAATTCCTTCTTGGATTCCCATGAACAATAATCCTCAACTCTAGATTCTAAAAAAGCCTCGATTTTTTGTTCAAATTCCACTAGGTCTTCCTCCTTTTTGCGAATAGAAACTGCCCATTCCTTCGTCAAATGCTTAATATGTTTTAAATTGGTCTTAAATTGACTGGTCACAGACAAGCTCGACCGAGCATCAAAAGGACGCCAATTGTATCTAACCAACACTAAAAAACTCTCATCTTTTATCCAATTAGAGTTAATCTTAAATGGACTAGCAGGCTTATGGATTTATCCTTTTAATGCTAACAGGATTTGAGAGTGACCTGATTCACCTCTAGCACCCATTGACGTAGAAGCGGAAACTTGAGTACCATGGATTATGCCACAAGAAACTTGTCAAGCCTTTTTTCCACATGACCCTCCCCCACTCGTAGGTTCCTCCATGTGGGTTTTAACTAGACCACATCAAGGTCTATCAAACACTTAGAGGCAATTCTTTGTGAAAAGTAGTCTATAAGAGAATCAATTCTAGCATGGGGTCCCCAAGATTCAGCAACACCCAGAGAAAAATTTAAATCGCCACCAATTATGAAATTCTCATCACACAGAAAAGACTTTTTGAAGAATTCATTCCAAATTGGAACCCCATCCTCATTTGGTCCATAAAGGTTAATGAAAGTAAAGATATTATCCAATTCCACTGAAAAACCTACCAAACCTAGGCCTTAGGTGATACTCTAGGTATTATGAACTTGAATTTTCTGGGAATCCCACCCTAGAGCTAAGCCACCCAATCTATCACGGACATCTAGAGCAATAAATTTCCAGAAGGATAGAATGGATTCTAAGAATTTTGTATTGTTGTCACCCTCCAAAAGAGTTTCTTGAAGAAAAATAACATTAGGTTGCTCCACTTGAAACAATCTCCTAAAGGCAAGTTTTTTGGGGTTACTTGCTAACTCTCTACAATTGAAAGAAAGAACTTTTATTGAGTCACCCCATGGTGGGATATCAATGCTCTAAGAGCCCCATCTATGGAAGTTTGCCTGCCCCTAGCCATTTTCTCATGGGCTTTAGCTTTTGCCAGTGTCATATGGATTTTCTCCCCATACCCTTCACAGAATGGCCAAAAATGGAGAACTGACCAAGGCCACCTTGAAGACCATTAGACATTGAGAGGACTAGTCTCAACCTCAAATTGTATAGGATATCATTGTTGATTTTTGTAGCTTGGGAGGTACTCCAAGTCTTGAAGATTGAGGATTTGGAGGAAGGAGCCCCACAAGTGGCCTTGTGTGCTTGAAACCCAAGCTTGGGGTTTTGCACCCATCGATGTTTGGGCCAAAACCAGGATGAGACTTTGACATTTGGTGGATGTAGATGATAGAGGATGTTGAGACGAATCCAATGCATTAAGAATCATTGAATTCCAAATTGTCAAAGTGGAGATATGAATTTTTGAAGATATGATGGGTTAATTTGTCTAGTTGGGCAAGTCAGCTTGAGGTCAAAGTGGTGCCCAAAGACCAATTCGTTGGAGCCACTTAATGCATATAACTATAGGTCAAGTGTGAGACATAATTAATATCCAAGAGAAATCTCTTCAAGAAAATACCTTTGAAATTTACAACGAATATTTGAGGCTAGCGTGGAGCAAGAAGGATGAGTTTGGGAGGAGTTTCTCTCTGTTTTAGGGTGTGGACTTCTTGCAGGACTAAGCCGTAGGCTTGAGGAGAGGTAAGGGCTACTTCTGTGCTTGTTATATTGTGTATTGGACTTCTGTTTGGGCCACAGGTGGGCTGTAGCTGCAACAACATATATGGAGACTTGTTGAAGGGCCGAGAGGCCGAGTAAGGGTTCTCTCACCTAGCTGCAGCCTCTAAGTAGCCACCACAGCCTAAACAGAGGTTGTTAACCCTTGAACAGTGAGCAGACTTCTTGCTGTAGCTTGACCGCATGTTGTAGGGTGCTTTGAGAAGGATTCCAAGGCAAAACAGTGTGTGGAAGAGGCCTAACAAGGGACAACAATGAAGGATAGTCAGTTGAATGGGAAAACACAGTGATTGGAGCATTTCTTAGGTGCTGTAGCAGTGTGACTTCAGCGCTAACCAGAGCTTAGGTAGCACAGATCCCAAGGACAAGAGTAGACCAACAGTATGTTGGAGGTTGTGCTCTCTTGTTGATGAGATTTGCAGGTGGATGGGTGTCTTAGGAGAGGACATGTTGAGAAGTCCGTTGGCAGCCAAGATGAGGGTTTCCTAGATGTTTGGATGCCCTAGGAGCAGATGCTACAACAGGATTGGTCACTTGTGGTCTGTTGGAGGGCAGCTTGAACGCAGGCCAAGTGTGGACAGTGGATTGGGCATCTATGGTCTGCTAGAGGACATCGTGATAGTGCCCAAGTTGGAGCTCGATGTACACCATCTTCATGGACTTAGGTGGTTTCTAGAGTGGCAAATGTTGAGCTCAAGGTTTGATCAACCAGAGGAGCAATTGAGCAACCCTAGACTTGTGTGTGAAGAAGGAATTCTACAATAGATGATGGGTAGTCCTCCTAGCTCGTGTTCATTGTGGGAGATGGACATCTTGCAGGGATAGGTGGTAGCCCTCTGTGCCCTATGTTGGTCTTCATTGGAGCAGCGCAGGATGACCATAGTAGGCTAAAGTCCCTGAGTAGTTGAGGAGCAGGAGTGGGTAGATTGAGAGTTGTTCTCAAACAGAATTATGAACAACTCAGCAAGAGTCTTGATGTGTTGTGCCCTTGATGGACTAAGGCACAACTAGTGAGCAGATTGGATAGTAAAGGTTCAGTGACCAGATGGACTTGGATTGTTGATAGAGGTAGTGCTGCAAATTGGGAGCTGAAGGACTGAGCAGGTACAGGGTACGACCTAGGGGAGATGAGAGAGCATGTGACAGCCAAATGGTCAGAGTATCTTGTTGAGGGTAGATGGGTTGTCGATAGATTGACACCAAGCTCTAGTTTTGTATTCTTGTATTGGTGGATATTTGAGGGCCATTCTCCCTGGTACGGGATCCCTAGACTGTTGTATTATTCAGTTTGATTAATATAACGAAGTTGGGTTGAAAATTGTAAAAAGTTGTCTATATTTTGTGCACTAGCAGATTTACTGCTGTTTATATTCCGCTGTGCAAAGTAGTTTTGTTGTGATTCTTGGTTTGGTAGCGTCAGTGATTTAAGATTCTATCCCAGACACCAAGGTCATGGAAATCCAACAATCACTCTCATCCAAAGTCTCCAGAGCACCCCGAAGAGAGAGACGCTCTTAGTGAGGAGTAACTCAACAACCCAAATGGGATAAGACAAGAGGCTTTCACAGGGGAAAGGGAAAGGAACAACTCCTAAGAGATCACAAGATCCATTCCTAAAGAAGATTCACCCCAATCTTTCTCTAAATCAGAAAAGGAACTTACAAGTAAAGTGACAGCGGGAAGGGAAACAAAATTACCGGGGATCGAAGTGTCCACCCAAGACTGGTTGACTATGGCTAGATGATCTGTCACTATAGCTTCCATCTGAAACACCTTTGGAGAGACCATCAAAGAACTAGGCACAATATAATCAATCGGCATTTGAGCCTTTGACCCCACACAAACCCCTATCAGTAAACCCTCATAGTCATCCAGGGCCAATCCTGCAGTCTTTTGTTTATTGGTGGCTTTACCCGATGATGAGGGTTTTTTAAAAGGAAGACTGCAATTATTTACCAGATAACTGTATTTATGGCACCTTTTGCATCTGAATGAAAGTCCTTTGTAGTCTAGAGCTTGTGATCTGTCTGTGCTTTTCCCAATATTCATAGTTTCATGAAGTTTTTCTCGAAGGTTTAAACTTACCTGTACCCCGAGCCACTAATATGTCTTTTGTTTCTTTGAAGGAGTAATATGCATCCAAGAACCTCCCCAGGTTATTCTTCAAATTTTCAAAGCTTTGAGGGTTTCACATATGGGATGGCAAGCCAGGAACCGAATCCAAACCAACACCACATCAAGCCATTCCCTACTAGCATCGAATAAAGGTGTCCAAAACTTGAAAATAATAGGGGTAGAATTAATAGCCCATACCTCTTTTGCAACTTTTTTTGCTTCCTCATGAGACTTGAAATTTAATTGTATCTAGCCCTTGGCTAAAAGGAAGATATCTGGGGTATCAGTAACCAACGGGTTTAACTTCTGGTTTCTCCATTCAACTAGAGTCTTTAAACAGAACTTGCTGCCTCTGGCTCTACCCACCAATGATTTCTTAGCGAGTTCCATTGCTTGTGCCATCTCCACATGATCCCCCAAGCAAAGATTATAAGGAGCCAGTGATTGTTTGCTTTTCAAAACCCCATTCTTCTTCCTTTTTGAAAGACTCCCCCTACCACTTGAATCCTACATATGAGGGTTCCTAACCTTCTCCTCAAAAACCACCGGACTAGACCCATTCAGACCAGGAACTGTAGCCTTCTATATCGTTGAAACTTGTGGAAGAATGACTTCAACAAAGGGGATCTCAACAACTGACAACGGGGCCTCAGAAAAAGGCTTTGTAACCACCGGAAGACTACCAAAGGACAAGGAAAATAGAATTGACGAAATCCCACCATTGCTTGAGGGAAATAGAAAGCTTGAATCTAGGAAACCCATCGAGAAAGATCCTGAAAACCCTAACAAACCATCACCAGATATGGGTGGGTTTGATGTGGAAAAACCCCTCACATTTACAGCTTGTGAAAAATCACTAGATGGGGTGAAAAGATTTACTTGTGATACCATCGACGAAATCCCCAGACACATGGTGGTGGAGAGTAGGGAATTTCCGAGAAACAGCTAGTTCTCGGTCCAATTAAGCCCATCGGGTGGAAACAAGCTCCCTTAAACATTCCCAAGAAAAGAACTACAACCCTCCATGAAGGAGACAAAACCACCATAAGAGACAAAAATGGCCCCCCTAAATGGGCTCACTGTGTCATAGTCAACAACCTCCAAGGCCTCCATACTCCCACCATGATAAGAGTGCCAGATCAACAATCCATTGTGAACCTCCACTAGTAAGTACCTAGAAAAGGAAAATTGACCAAAGTATGTATACACTGGATCTAACACATTGAAGAGAACAAGCAGCCACCACAAAGAAATCTTCACCTCCCTGAATGTAATGCCACCGCATAGAGAAAAACCCCCTACGCCACACCAGACTTACCAAGTGCGGGCTGGATAGTCCTCTAAACCTTTGAACCCTAGCCAACGTCCATTAGAACTTCTAATCATAACCAACTTAGGGTGCTATATGTTGTAACGAGTGATAATTACCTTGAGAGAGATGCATATTTTGCATCATTGTTAATGAAATCTATACTTTATTTTCTCTTCATTGGAGCATTTGATACGTAAAATTTTCTAAACTATGATAAGGAAATTTTGCATCCTAAAATAATTGTTGAAGTTTGTAGCTCAGGCATGTACTTCTGCACAGACCTTGTGTCTAGGTGTGCAGGGCCCAGTTTTCCTATTTTAAGTGCTACTGACTTCTGCTTTCTGCTATACCAAGAAACCATCCCTGATCCAACTCTGAAGCAGTGCTCGGAGGTACTTTTTTTGTCCACTGAACTGCTTGCCCAATCTGCATCTGTGAATCCACATAATCTGACATCTTCTCCTTGAGTATATTTCAACCCATACCCAACTGTGTCGCGCACATACCTCAGAATGTGCCTTGCTGCTGCCCAATGTACCCTTTTTGGCTCAACCATGAATTGACTAAGGGTATTGACAATGAAACAAATGTCTGGCCTAGTGTTGACCAGATACATGAGAGACCCAATGCGCTGTCTATACAAGGTGGGGTCGACTTCCTTGTCCCTTGATTCATCTATCTTCTTCCAATTGGTGATCATGGGCGTAGTCATGGGCTGACAATCCTGCATTCTGAACCTCTTCAAAATATCTGTAGCATATCTCCCTTGCCCAAGGAAAATAATGCATCAACCCCATATCCTTCATGTCGAATTCTACTACAAAGTTCCTCTTGTAGTCTTTTATGAGCCCTGATGATCCTGTCAAAAAGAGATCATCCACATACAAAACCAGAATGAGTGGCTCGTCCTCTACCATTAAATAGTAGAGTTTGGGATCTGCATCACTCTTGATGAATCCCAACTGCTGCAAGTAATTGTCAATCCGACCATACCATGCCTTGGGTGCCTGCTTGAGCTTGTATAGGGCTTTCTTCAAACTGCGCACATGAGTACGCTTCTCATGAGTTTCGAAGCCTTCAGGCTGTTCTATATACACCTCTTCTTCTATCACCCCGTTCAAGAATGCTTCTTGACATCCATCTGGTGAATCTCCCATCTGATCTGAGCTGTTAGGGATATAACAGATCTGATTGAGGTATATTTGGCGACTGGGGCGAAGGTCTCCTCATAGTCTATTCCTTCTTTCTATACATACCCCTATGCCACAAACCTAGCCTTGTACTTCTCTACACTGCCATTTGCAATGTACTTGATCTTGTAGATCCATCTGGATCCTACAACTGATTTGTTTTCCGGCGTCAATGCTACCTTCCAAACATCATTTGTCATGATAGAACTATACTTTTCTACCATGTTATCCACCCACACTTGATGTTGTGCAGCTCCCTGAAAGTTGGAGGGTTCTGCAACCTGAGCTACTAAGGCCTGATATCTATCAGGCTGCCTATGCTGTGTCTTGTTTGTCCTAGAAGTTTTGATAAACTCCTCTGCGTCTCTCAATGTCTGACGAACTTCCCTACTGGCTCTACCACTGGTGATGGGAGGTTCAATTAGTTCCTCCTGTTCCTGCTGCTCTGTTTGCTGAGAACTCCTTGGATCTCCTACCCTTGAGGAAATACTGGTACTGGTCACTGTACTTGATCCCTGTGACTGTCCCCCTGCTGGTCCCACTAGCTGTCCCTGCTGCTAGACTAACGAAACTTCTACTGATTGATTCTGATCATCTGCAGGCATCTCTCGAGATCTCCTAAAAGCTCTGTTCTCCATGAACTTTACATCTCGTCTCACTACAATCTTCCCACTGCTAGGAATGTAGATCTTATATGCCTTTGAGGTATCGCTATACTCAACGAGGAACCCTTTCTCCGCAGTCTGATCCAATTTACTTCGTTTTTCATCTAGCACGTGGCAGTAAGCTGCACTCCCAAAAATCCTCTAGTGACTTACTTCAGGCTTCTTTCCTGTGAAGACTCCCTCTGGCTTTTTCTTCCCCAATGCTCTATGAGGAGTTCTACTCTGAATGTACACTGCTGTGTTACATGCCTCTACCCATAGGAATCCAGGCAGATCTTGATCATATAACATAGCCTTCGCAATCCCAATTATTGTTTTGTTTTTCCGCTTCGCTACTCTATTCTGCTGAGGGTTATATGGAGTTGTCCATTCTTTTTTGATGTCTTCCTTCGTGCAAAAATTTGTGAAATCTTTATCAATGTATTCTCCACCATTATCTGAGCGAGGCACCTTGATGTCCTTCCCTGTCGTGTTCTCTATGAGTGCCTTAAACTCTTTGAACCGATCAAAGACCTCATCTTTGGTCTTTAAGAAATAGATCCAGGTCTTTCTGGAATGGTCATCAATAAAGGTGACGAATTATTCACCACCACCAAGAGCTCTAGTGGACATAGGGCCACAAATATCTAAGTGTATCAGTCCTAACACACCATTTGCTCTGCTGTCACTTCTCGGGAATGGTGCCTTTGCGTACTTCCCAAGTACGCAGCCTCTGCATACATCATCGTGCTCCGTACTGAGAACTGGAACTCCTGTTACAGTTTCTCTGAGCATTTTGAGTGCTCCATGGTGTAAATGTCCCATCCTCTTGTGCCACAATTCATTCAACTCCTTTCCACTGCTACTGTCACTGCCTATTAGTGCCATTAGAGAATTGAGCTGCAACTTGTATAACTTGTTGCTTCGAGCTCCAATTTGTTTCACCTTCTTCCAGCTTGAGTGTTTGACATACACTTTCTTCCCTACGAAGTGTACATCATACCCCTTGTCCTGCAACTGGGACACTGAAATTAGGTTCATACCTAATCCAGGCACATGCAATACATTAGTAGTGCTGGTGCTGGCCCCTGAGTCCCTCCTAAACTCTATGGTGCCTCTCCCTACAGGAGTACATTTAGTTCTGTTGCCCATAGTGATCTGGAAGTCCATCTGCTCTTCTTGATAGCTAGAGAAATATTCTCTAACTCCTGTCATATGAGCTGAAGCTCCACTATCTATATACCAGACACTAGGTGAAGCTGATCCTGATAGGCACACAAATTCATCCTCCAACCTGGAAGATAAATCTGAATCATCCTGACTGTTAATTCTGTCCATAATTTTCTGTGCTATTTCTCTTTCCTCTCGACGCTGAATTTGTTCAGCAAATTGCTGCAAAAATTACTGTGTCTAGCTAGAGATCTACTTTGCAAAAAAATATGGGGCTGCTCCCTCTGCTTATGGACTTTCTTGATCTGGAGAAATCAAGTTTTTCTGTCGCTCTTTTAGAAAAAGCTGATTTTCTGTAGGAACTATGGCTTCTTGGCCAAGAGACTGCGCTGCCCTATGGGGATTCGAATCGCTGCTCACGCTTAGCAACAAACCTCTTTCTTTCTCTGCTACTGAACTCTCTGGTTGATCATATCAGCTCCGATACCATGTGAAAATTTCATCTATTGCAATAACTGAAAATTATTCTTCTAACTATCAAATTGATTATGTAGTTTATTTGCTATGACAAACATCAAATAAGTTTGCTACTGCAATTTTCACAATAAATTACTGCAAAAAAGGAAATGCTGGAAATAGAAAAATTCTAGCACACACTTAGAAAATATTAACATAGTTATTTTTGGACAATTGTCCCAGGAAAAACCCAGTGTGGGAAAAGCGGTGCCGCAGATGAGGGTTTTCTTATTAATTTTCAACAGCAAATCTGTGTACAAGAATTCTGGCAATCTAGATAGAGAAAACATACTAAGAGAATTTTTTTAAGAAATTTCTCACTCTCCACAACAACTTCCTGACCCCAAGCTGGACCCTCTGCCCATACGCTGGTGCCTTTGCGTCACTCTCTGTGCAATGCTCTCGTGGAATACGCTCTCCCTCACGCTGCCTCTCCCTGAATTCGGAAATCTCCCTTCTGGACTCCTATTGCTACCCTCTCTCTCTCACTTGCTACTCACCCTCTGACTCTATCTCCTCAGTTGGATCACAACCACTGAGAAAATCGATCTACCTGGGCAACTGCATTGATTCGTTCTCCATCTACCCATCGACTTCTTATAATCTTCTGTTGGAGCACCAATGACCAATATTAAAACATAATCGATGGCCCAGATTACTTTCCTGTCGATTTGTGTGAGTTTCTAGAACATTCACACCATGACTTAATTAATTTTGATTAATTAACCATATTTCCTAAGTTTAGACTTAGGAAATATTAAAAATTGATTAGTAAATCTAATTAAGTCGTCTCTAGGTGGAATTCCCAGAAACAATTTCCGGGTATTGGAGAATACATGTATTCTAGCCTCTCCAACAAATCTCGTGGGTAGAACACATTCGATGCTACAAAAACTAACAAGACGCTGGCCTCTAAAGGTCCTATATTACATTTGGAATTTGGACTCTAGGCATACCTATCATTCGTGCGTCCTGAGCCCTAGGTGTTGTTTTCCATCGTAGGTCTTTCTTGGAGGACCTTTAGCTTCTTGGAAGCATTGAGCATTAATTGAGCTTCTCCTTGAATGGGCTTAGTGGAATCACGTTACACATAGATCATTGATCCTTCCTTGCTCGAGTGATTCCTATCCTACTGGAACTCCTCCCATTGGTGAAAGTCTGTAAAGTGCAGGGGACATTGACTGAGGTGACAATAGGTCTTTGCCCCATTGTTGTCATTTGGTCTAGTTGTTGTCCCCTAAGTTTCCTTCCTAAGGCCCTGTTAGATTGTGTGGCAACATTTTTGGTGTTGTTGCTGGGGTGGGAGCAAGTCAACCTCATTGGTCAAAAATTTGAAGAGGTGATTCCTTTAACAACAATATAAACCCTCTTATGGCAACTCCATCAGAAGAACGAAGTCCTTGTTCTTCATTAACTTTCAAAGATTCAATGCTTGTAGGGTGAAGCAAACATTTCTTTAGGCAATTCTCATTCACCTTGGCGACTTCCATGCCATTAATTTACAAAGACAAGCAACATGTTGATCGAGCATATTCCCACCTTGGATATAAATGGATCCCGCAGCGTCCCAAATTAGAGTACATAAAGAACATGCCAATGTTCGATGGGGATCCACTTTCAGCATGTTGTAAGATTCATGAGGTATACTTCTAGACTCAACATTACCCAACCTATTGACAATATTTACTTATTTATTCTATTTATGGTTGCTGATGATGATTGGCTGAGGTCATGGGAGGATAGAAGCATTTCCTCTTTTTCTATGTTGGCTTTATATTTCCTTTTGCTTAAAGGACCAAGTTTTCAAACCATTGAAGAAACATGCCAAAGCTTGGATGTAGCCCTCCAAGAAGAAGAGCTCATTGAGTATGCAAATAAGGTTGAAGATGAACAAGTTGACCTTGACTCCCCTTCAGACCATTGGGATGAGAGCATTGATGAAACCTTGAGGGCTATACTCAAGAAAAATGTTATAAGCTAGAAAGTATTTCTTCCCGGGATGATGATGAGGTTCTAGATCCCGGAAGCCTCCAAAAAATGCAGGAAAGAATGGATGAGTATAGGAAATATTGTGAACAACTAATAGAAGAATGTGAAGGCAAGGATCTCCTATTCTGTTTTTGTGAACAAGGAGGAAAGCTCTATGAGATGTGACATGAGTATGAAGAGGATCCTACAAAGGCCCTTCTCCTGGAACTTTATTACTAGAACTATGTAGTAAATACCTTGTTTGATGTTGTTCAAGAAAAAGAGAAGGAAGAGAAGCCTTTTCTGCCTGATCAACATGAATTAGATAATGAGGGTGATGATTCGGAAAGGGAGCATCATAAGGATCTCAATGAAGAGCATCCCTTGGAGAAGAAAGTTGAAGATGAGCCAAAGGAGGAGTGGGACGATTCTGAAGAAGCTACAACTCCAAAACATCATGAAGCTCCAGGTAGTCAAGTTGATGAGGAATATGTAATGACCCACTTATAGCTATAAATAAAATACAAGCATTGGCATACATACGAGGCCTCCATATGATAGCTACGTATGCATGGACCCGTATGTAACGCACTATATATATAATAATAAACCCTCAAACGAACAAAAATGTTAGTTTTAATGTTTAAAACTTTAATTTGAAAATTAAAATTTATGAAATTAAATAAAATTAATAAAATTAAAATTATAACTAAATAAATTAAATTGAATCATTAAAATAATAAATAAACTTTATTAAATCAAATTTAGATATTTAAATAAAATTACCAAATCAAATCAGATTTTGTTTTATTAAATCAACACGTATCATAATTTGGACACGGAGATGGAGGAAGTCGGTGAACGAAGACTTATAAGAAGGAAGGGGTGGTTGGAGGAAAGGAATGTTGAAAGGAGGAGGAAATTTTGAAACACAGAGTTTTGAATAGAAAACACTGAGCCTTGTTTGTTTTGAAGATTTTGGGCACGGGGGAACAGAGCACAACAATTGAGAAGCATTCTGGACTGAGTACCTAGTGTACTTAGTTTGGCTGGGAGGTTATGGTCTTTTGGTAACTGGAGCGAGAGCTGGAGATCTGAAGCCTCTTCATCCGTAGGAAAACAGAGCTGGAGCAATTCTGAAGCCTCTTCATCCGTAGGAAAATAGGTAGGTACTTCTCATTCCTTGATATATGAGCATGTTCATAAAGATTTCATATCCTATTCAGAGTAAAAATTAGTGTCACTTATAGTCAGTCTTTACAGAATATATGAATGAGTTTTGGGCTGCCAATTGGGGAATTAACCATGATAACACAAAGGATGAGAAAGACTTATGATGAAAATGGGTCTTTGGAAAGTAAAGTTGAGATTGGGTAGTCTTTTTCAAGGATGCTATAAATGATGATCCCATTGAATCCTCGGAGGGTGACATTTGTGATTTCTTGCGTATACAAGAGAGAAAATGGGATACAAGTAGCCATCATTTCAACAATGACCTTATCTATGATGCTGATGAAGAAGATGAGGTTAAGGTTAGCGTTCCCTTTTCTAGGGGTGTTACTTCTAATGATGTACCTATCGATAACCTCGAAAAGGACTAAGTGATCATATTCCCCTCTTGGAAGGACAGTGGGAGGTGTTCATTCGTTGCTTTGACAAAGACCCTATTTATGATACCAATCATGATACCCATAGGACCTTTGTCTTGCCTTGTTTCTCATATCATCACAATGAGATGACTGTTGATATTTCCTAGCCATGTTTTGGAAATAATGAGCACGCAGTGGTTGCCCCTTTTCACTATGATCCTTACATTGAGCAACCTACTTGTTGTGATCCTCCATGTCAACATTCTCCTTTTCCTTCCCATCATGACCTTGAGGCAACCTTAAAGCACAACATCACTGAGATGGCTCGTGATAGGGAATTCATGACCCTGGTCATCCAATCCTCCATTCTTTGTTTACAAGAAAGGATTCAATTGTACAAGCTGGTTTCTTTCCCTTCATCCATAACTCCTTTCTATGTGGCTCTCTTATTTTCCCACCTCTCGCCCTTGTGACCTGGCATATGAGTGTCATGACTATCATGTTCATTTTAAAATGTTTATTGCTCATAGGAATAGTACATATAATATTGATCTGATGATATGCTGGTTACATTGGATATATGACTGTACTTAGCATTTACATAGTGTAGCGTGCATGTTAAAGAAAGATGCATCGCATATTGATTTTGCATAGCTAACATCATCATGTCATGTTCTCATGTTAGAATAGATGCATTTAGATTAGACTTGCATCATAGAATAGATTTTATTTTTTGTATGGTTTTATTATTAGATGAAAACATGGTTGATAAAAGGACGCCCAGGACAAATGCTTTCAACAATTGTTTG
The DNA here is from genome assembly GCA_000404065.3 of Pinus taeda. NCBI lineage: Eukaryota > Viridiplantae > Streptophyta > Pinopsida > Pinales > Pinaceae > Pinus > Pinus taeda. The sequence continues at coordinate 264,898 of APFE030703015.1, read as the reverse complement.
TGATGTGCAGGATACAGGTCTATGTTCCCAGCAGATTGCTGGTGTTCTCGTGACCTCCCCATTCGAGAACATGGTTCGCGTACTCTACAGAGAGCTCATGTCCTAGTTGGAGCCAGATGTTACCTACTACTAGTAGGTGATCCCATAGGAAATTTTTTTCTCCTAGATTTGTCTTTAGCTGGCAGCGAACAACCCTTGACAGCCACTAGTATAGCCAATATATTGTGCCAGTTGATCTCTGCTCTCTGAGTCAGTCATATGTCCTCTCACCTATCTGTTGAGAGCGCATGTTTGAAGGTGACCCATCCAATCCTTAAAGGTATGTCTTTCATTGTGCAATCGAGTGCTTGTGCTTGTTTTTCCTTGGGCATATTGGGTATGGATTATTGGGTGACTTGGAAGGAGGAAGGAGGAAGGGTTTTGGTCGTAGTCTTGTTCCCTCACCTTAAATGGGGGGTTAATCCTCAACCCTAGTCCTGTGGGATCTACCCTATTGGCTTATAACTTTAGGATGGGCACTACTTGGGAAACCCCGATTTTGGTAGTGCGGTCTCATTTTCCCGCCTCATATTTTTCACTTCCCTACACACAAACATGCCCTATTTCATCATGTCCACATGACCACCGAGTCCACAAGGCTTTGGTACTCCACCTCCCCTTGTCCACATGTTTGGGTCGGGCTTGGAACATTTCCCTAGAGGTTGATGCAGCTAAAAAAAGAAGATTAAAAGCATATGACCACATACAAAAGAAAATGATATCACAAAATGTAAAAGATGGCCAAGACATTTTATTAGCATGTGGGCAAAAGCCAAACATGAGCTCTACCCCTTCATTATGGCCATCACCCTGGTACTTAGGGCCTCATGAGTGCCCCCTGCATCATTATGGAACCCATGCATGCCCCAACCAACCCCTGGTGGGCAATGAATTGCCCCACCTTAAGGGGAATCATTGCTTATATCATACATAACATGCTCTCATCCCCTGAAGCCTTGAGCAGTATAATAAAAAGAAAATCAAGAAAAGGCAAAAGGCAAATGAAGAAGGGTGGAAAAAGAAAGGGAGGGGTAACTCGTGTACCACGATTGCTCCCTCCTACATCTATACACCCTTGAACCTGTGGCATTTGGTCTTGAGACCACTATGTCCCAATCCACCTCATCATTATCCACATGGCCCCTATCACTTGAAGGATGTACCTTGGACATGTTTTTCCCTTTAGGGGTTGGGAACACCTACTAGGGTTGTTTATTAGCCATTTCTACCTAAGGAAGTAACACTATTACATGTTCAAAGCCCCAAATGTGGAAGGGAAGCCCACTATGAAATCTCATTTGTGCCCTTGACTGACAAGCTTGGTTCACTTAGATGCACTAATGAATTATTGTACTTGAAGGTGAGGAGACGCATTGGATCTTATGTGTAATTGGCAAGTGGTTTCATCATGGGCTAGTCAACTTAATTGGGGTCCAAGCCCACCAGAGGATCATATTGACACTTGTGGGGGATGCATTGTGAGCCTTGGGACTCCGTCATGTGATAGAGCATTATCTCATCTCGTGGGCACCCTGAGCACCTTTAGCAGCTTGTTCATTGCCCCACATTATTCATGAGATGATGCTCTTGGACCAACATTGCTCCTAGTTGGCTTAGCAGTGTACACATGGATCCGAGGCGCAAAGGAGGTTTATCTCACTCTTGAGACATGGGAAGGCATGCACCATCTTAAGAGCCCTCATTTGGAGCAGTCTACAGGGTTATTTTTCATCCGGAGACCCATGACACCAATACTTGTACCCCAAAGCAATTTGGAGCACCACATGAAGACTTACATGGACATTAAGGGCCATCCCCTTATGCATCATTTATGGAGCCCTCTCCTTCGTCTTGGCACTTAGAGGACTCGACTCGGCCTTCCAACGGCCTCATCTTATCATGACATCATCATTTTCGGCCTACTTTTGGATGCTTTATTTAATTGCTTTGTGTGCTTGTCACCAAGGCCTTGTTATTTTGCACATTAAAATAATGTTAGGGGCTTAGAATAGGAATTCAACCTCTTAAAGGTCTCATATAAATAGAGATGACTCTCATTGTGAGAGATCATCATCATCACTTGGATCTTCTCTCTTGTAGAAGAATTTCACACTTTTCTCTTGGATGCTAGTGGAAACTTTTGATGCATTTCAATATCTTTGAAAGCTAAATTTTGATCTCTCTTGGAGTTACATTTCTATGGTTGTATATATCTCTTGTTAGCTTGGAAGTGCTATCTTGTTGAAAATTTTATTGGAATAATGTCTAATGTGTGGAATTATTGCAACTAGTTAATTATCTTGTGCCCTAATTTATTGAATATTATTCTAAAAGGTTAGTTGGTTGTAAATTGCACATGTTACTCATTGCATGACAATAGATGAATGTTCCTAGTGGATGGGATTTTGTTCCTCCATGAAAAGCCATAGATATTGAGTAGGTAATTGTTGAAGAGTGGTTTCTAGGGCATCACCCTGTGGCCTCCTTGAAGACGAATAGGGGAAATCTTGAATCATCATAGACTCCATAGCCCAAGGATTAGGCATTGGTGCAAGCAAAATTGGTGATCAACCTTACCTTCCCCCTCTTTTCTTCTCCAAAAATTTCGGCCTCTTTTCCTATATGGCTACCTAGGGCATCCAACAAAATCCATTTGAGGAGGAATTTTGAGATTCCGCTTAGATAGAACTCTTCCTTAGTGTTTCCTCTTGGAGACCTCAAATTTTGGTCGAATTCTCATAGTTAGTTCTCGAGAAATCTTAATGTCCTAGGCATTTCCTAGAAGGGAAACCTAGTTAGTTTTCTTTGGATAAGGTGGTCTTCCTAAGGGTCATATGAGCCTAGTATTCGATGGAATAAATCACGCAAGGCCCTTCCCCTCTCCTACCTTGACCTAGTGAGCACCTTGGAGGATATCCTCCCATGTTTATTCCTAAACCTTAGGTCTAGCGCAGGATATTTCTAGGTCTCTTACGTGAAGCAAAAACCCTATTTTTGGTGACAAATAAATTAATAATCTTGCAACGCTTCTTGAGAGGTCCTATATTACCTTTCGAATCTTGACTTTGGGCATACCTATCCTTAGTGCGAATCCCGAGCCCTAGCTCTTGTTTTCCATCGTAGGTCTTTCTTGGAGAACCTTTAGCTTCTTGGAAGCATTGAGCATTAATTGAGCTTCTCCTTGAATGGGCTTAGTGGAATCACTTTACACATAGATCATTGGTTCTTCCTTTCTCAAGTGATTCTTATCCTACCGAGACTCCTCCCATTGGTGAAAGTCCATAAAGAGCATGGGACATTGATTGAGGTGGCAGTGGGTCTCTGTACCATTGTTGTCATTTGGTCTAGTTATTGTCCCTTAGGTTCCCCTCCTAGGGCCCTACTGGATTTTGTGGCAACAATGCCCATTAGGGAGTCCTCTGGACTTGAGAGACTGTTGACTCTCCAGCTTGGAATAACAATTTCCGTCTGGGTTGATGCTTCCATTGTATTAGCTTTTGCACTTGTGTCCCATCTTTTGCTTCCCCTTCCCACCATTGTGTAATGTCCTCTTCGAATTAATTGCCCAAGGAAGGACGTAGTAGCCTATCTAACCTTGTAGGCTATAGGCATTTCAAAAGGGGGAATTATAATTTATTGTTACTTAGGTAACATTAGATAATAAAAATTAAATTGGGGCATGTTACTGCTAAAACTAGTAGGGGTCCAAGTAGGGGATCGTAAAGGGTAACTGCTAGGTCAAGGGCAACAATGGAGCGATTTCCCATTGTCACTTCAACTAAGGCTCCCTACTCTTTATGGACTTTCACCGAAGGGAGGAGACTCGATATGAAGAGGAATCACTAGATGAATAGGTTAGTAAGAGGATGAGGAGTGATTCCCAAGGCCTATTCACAAGAGAAACTCAATTGTATGGCTTTCTTGCTTAGGAAGCAAGGTACCGGGCTTTCTAGGAAGGGCTAAAAGGATTCTTAGGCTAGGGTTTGGGAATGTATCTTGAAAAGATGATTCCTAAGCCTAGAAGCCCTTATAGAGATTTGGTCTTTTTGGGATCTTTGTGGAGTTGGAGTTATAAAGTTGCAGGACCACACGGGACCAAGTGGATCCAGAATTAGGTCAAGGAGGTGGAATTGATCACTCAAGGAGGGGCTTGATGTAATTGTGGAAGAGAAGAGGATCAATGGACAAATCTTCTTAGAATAGAATGCAATGATCCAAATGAGGTCACCAGCCAAGGGAAATCTATGGCAAGAGGCGATTCTTGGGCTAGGGCTTGCAATATCTCGAGATCCCACTGTCAAAATTTCGTGAAATTTTGGAGAGCCTCTAGAGAAAACCCTAGCACAATAGAGGACAAGAGATCAATGTGTTTTGATGGATAAAACGTGAGATAATTGATGCCCTTGGTGACCTATGGAGGCTAGGCCTAGAGAGAGAAGGAGAGGTGAGAGAAATAAGCTTTGAAAGTGACCACCTATGGAGGATTAGTGCCTTGTCCTTTGGGAGTGATGGAATCAAGGAGATTTTAATGTTCGGAAACAATTCACCCTTTCAAGGAGGCCTTCAAACAACTTCGCATGGCATTAGGGCATGAGAGCAGCTACTTCAAGGGCTTTATACTTCGATTTGCAATAATTGATGACTTATGGAGATGTATTTAAAACAAATTATCTCTAGGAACATTCATCCATTCATACATGGCCCATGACATGATGTAACACTATAAAAGATCACAATTTCCACCATTTCGTATAGAAAAGCAATAAATTTCAGACTTGTATGGCGAAAATCCCAACAACATTCATGTGACAAAAGTAAATAACAAGAATAAGCATGAAAATAGCACTTACATGTACAAAAGAGGATATCCAATCATCAAATTATGCCAATAATGAAGCTCCAAGACAAGAGAGATAAGATAATTTTATTAATGTCCAACAAATGACCATAAGAGGTCAACGGGAATGTCGGTTACAATGATTACATCATGCCAAGCCGGTGGACCAAACGGTCCCCTTTAACATTCCTTTTAAAAAGTAGAAAATACATTTATAATCTAAGTAAATGTCAGTGTAGAAGCTAGAAGCTCTCGACCTCGAAATAAAGCACTGCGATGAAGCAGAGAAGGAGAAGAAGAAGGAGAAGAAAAGGCAGGGGTCTCCTGTCCAGATCCTACTCCTAACATCCGAGGTCGAGAGAAGAAAATTGAGAGAAGCATGTCAAAGTCTGCTGTTCTGTGGGCATGCTGGGCTGTCGCTGCTGTCGCCTGGAGGTTCTAGGGCGCCTCCCAGGGGTGGATCCAATCCTGGAGCGCTGGTGCAGTCTGGTGGGTTGGCCCCCCCGGGACCGCACTGATCTGGTCTCAGTGTCTGTGGGTCGGTCAATGGTTCTTTTGGTGCCCCGCGCTAATGGTAGCACCCTAAAGAAGTCCGTGATCTTCTGCATGGTGTCTGATCTAGTGGGGGGTTGAAGAAAACGGGCCCGAAATCTGAAGGCCTCCTGGAGATAAAGTGCAAGGCATCTCAGATCAACATATCTGAGGAAGCTGGTCAAAGTTTGAGAAGACCTGAAGAGACAATGGAAATGACCTCGAATCTCGTAGTAAGCAGGGCATCCGAAGATGAAGTGTGTCTTTGTCTCTATCTCATGTAAGTGACAGAGCTGGGAAATCCTATCTGCCCTATCGATGTGGTGATTTGTCTCCACCCGAAGTTTGTGAGACCCAACTCTGAACTGCCCGAGGGGGATTCTAAGGGCATGCATCCAATGTTGGAACGTGTACTGGGGTCTGATGATGAGCCCATCCCTGATTTCCAGGCAATGCTCCGCGTAGAAGGCCATTTTTGGATGCAACCCATTAGGAGGATTGGTCCATGTAATTTGAATGTATCGTCTGTAAATATCCTCCTTAATGAGTTTATTCAGCTCTTGCTGATTGGGGAGGAGGTGGCCTGGAGCATTCAGAGAGTACTGAAAAGGAGGGAGATGGTCAATCTGGATTCCTGAAGCCTCTAGAAGCTTTGTCACCCCGGTGTACCAACTTTTGGATCGGCTTGTTTGCATATGGGCGATGTTCTCCGAGGAGCAATATGCTAAATATGGGTATCTGTCACGACCCTTCCTCGTGTCTGCCAGGCCTCGGAGCCTGTGCAGGAGCGACACTAACCTGAATATCACCTCTAGGCGGAAAGGTTGAGCCCCGAACTCTGCTAGAATGATGTGCTGAGGAACTGTTTGCTTGCACCTAATGAAACGGCGCAAAAGGAGGGTCTGGACCCGCTCTGCTGAGGCCCAATTTGATTCTAGGAGAGAGGGACCCCAAATCTTTGAGTCGTAAAGCACTGTGGGGCGAATCAAAGTGTCCATGATGCTCATTTTGGACGAGATGTCCTGGAAATGGTGCCGGAAACACTGCCTCTCCAGAAGGGCTAGGGAGCCATACCCTTTGTTGATTCGAGGCTGAAGGGCTGGCCACAGGCTGAAGCGAGGCCCTGAGAACCAAACTCCCAAATATGTATAGGTGTTGACAATCTCGATCTCTTCTCCTTTAAATAGGAAGTGGAAGTCCGAGGTTTTCTTGACTCCATTGAAGACAATCACTTTGGTTTTACCCAAGTTTACAGTTAGATGCCTCCGGTCACAAAAAGCTGCGAGAGCATCCAGCTGTCTCTGAATGCCTTCTTGGGAGGAGGCAATAAGGGCAATATCGTCTGCAAAGAGGAGGATGGAAATCAGGACCTGGTGAAGAAGACACCCATCTGTATCCTGGATCTGTTCGCGGAGGAAGGACTCAAGCTCATCGATATAGATCCCAAATAAAGTAGGAGAAAGGGGGCGTCCTTGCTTGACTCCAGTGGTGCTTCGAATGAAATTCGACATTCCTTTGATTGTGTGGAGACGACCAAGGACGACCTCATAGAGGTGCATGATAGCTTTCAAGAGAGTCGAGGAAATGCCAACCTCTCTTAGCCTCTGGAAAAGATCTTCCCTCGGGACTGAGTCAAAGGCCTTCCGGAAGTCTACAAAGCAGCAGTACACTTTAGAGGATCGATGCCTAGCCTCCTTGATCACTGCACGAAGAGTAAGGATGTGGTTGATCGTCTGGCCGAAATCCTGCTTGGCCCTTGGCCCTGAGTTGTCTCTGCTCCAGGAAATGGGAGAGTGTCCCGTGGAGTGCTGTAGCATATAGCTTGGAGAATGTGTGCCCAACCATGATTGTCCTGTAGTTGTTGGGGTCGGAAGTAGGCCCTGACTTGTGGATCGGGTAGATAATGTGGTGTGACCAACCATCCAGAAATCCATCCTGAACCACCTGGTTGAAAAGGTCCACTAGATATCCTACTAGGGGGCGAAGTCCATGGTTGAATAATTGTGCCTGGAAGCCTTCTTCATCTGCTGCCCTACTGCTATTCATTGTCCATATTGCCTCTCTAATATCTTTGTCGGAGAAAAGGTGGCAGGAGGTGGGGAGGGGAAGTAACCTGAATCAGAGGCTGCCCAGGAATGTCATACAACTGGGAGGTGTGAGAGAACATTGAGGCAGGATCAAGGTCGACTGGGGTAGGTGAGCGCCGGGAAAGGATGGTCCCCCAGAAATCTTTAGGGGAGCGAAGGAGGAGAGTAGAAAGAACCTGTCTCTTATGGGCAATGAAAAGGCGTTTCTTGCGGCGAAGGAGGCGACGGTAGGTCAAACAGAGGTCTGGGTATGTTGGTAAGGAGTTCCGAAATGCGTGTCGGAGGTCCTGGTGTATAGACTTGCATTCCTGGTCATACCATTTATTCATAGGGCAATTTCTCGGTTTGCGGGAGGTGGTGGTGGTACGGGTACAATGGGGGAAGGATTGGAGCGCAGCTTCCCAGATTGCATATGAGAGGCACTGGTATTTGTCCTTGGTGGCGCTGAAAGAGGCGAACTGGGACTCCGACGGGGGTGTCCGTCTAAGGATAGAGGAGAAGAGATCAGGGTCACCCTCCTCAAATCAGAAGGTGGTCCTGGGAGGGCTGCGGGGAAGAGTAGGAGATGGATTCGGGAGGTTAAACTGTAGAGAGAGTGAGAGAAGTGCATGATTTGTGAGAGGGATGGGGGTGATCGAGAAATTTTTGATGTAAGGGAAGAGATCTGGGTTTGTAATAGTGTAGTCAACCACACTTGCTCCGCCTCCAAATGGTCTGCAGGTAAAGAAGTGCGAGGTGGGAAGCATGGTAGGCCATTCAGAATTCCCAACTCATGAGATTCTCCCAACTATAGTAGATATCTCCCATAGGCTGTGGTGGGTCCCAAGTAATCCTCGGAGGTCCGGTGCATGTTGATCGTGGTCGGGTCAATCCCCTGAGTGCAAAATATATCCTTTGTCCGGTTGTGCATAGGCGTCTGGAGGTCTTTGGTCCGGGGATTGAAGTCCCCCGTGAGAATGATGTCCCCTGCTGCCGAAAACCTGGTGATGTCAGAGTACAGGTCTCTAAAAGGGTTTCCGTTTGAGCTATTGTGAATAGCGTAGGAAGACGAGATAGGTGGGAAGTAACAGAGTGCGACATAAATGTCTTTCGGAGGTGATGTTCTGGCTCTGATCTGAATCCACATAAATCTGGCATACTCATCGGTCGCGACCACCGATACTTTGCTCTTGAGGCTATCACGGACGAGGCAAGCAACACCCCTTGATCCCCTGACACCTCCCGAACTCCGTGTCTCCTGTCTGCAAACTGTGGTCCACTGGTATCCTGTAGTGTCAGGGAGAGGTCGCACTGGGCTCGCTATCATCCAAACTTGTCCTCCAAAAGGGATAGCGAAAATTTCACAAGAGCTAATAACCCAATCCAAGTGATGATGATCAAAATGAATCATCTCACTTCTATTTATACAATCACTAAGGAGTTCAATTTGCCTAATATGGCCTAATTGAGCCCCAAATAATAAAATAATGTGCAATATTAACATCCCTTGGTGACAAGGCCACCAAGATAGCTAAATAATACAATAATAAGCCTCTCAAGAGGGTCAAATGATCAATAAAGTGAGTCGTTGGTCTTTTGAGGAGGCTTAATGAAGTCCAAAAGGTGCCATGATGTGAAACTAGACTCCTAACCTAATGGACAAGGGGTTGGCCCCTTGTTTTTCAAGCAAGAACCTGTGGTGCTCCCAAGTGGGTGTGGGGGCACAAGGACACCCTCATTGGTCTCCAAGTGGATAAAAAATGCATGTAGACTATCTATAAGGGCTAGGATGATGATATAAGCCATCCCTCTGCGATGGGAGACATCCTCTCGATCCTGGAATATCTGCCAAGTGTATGTTGCAAGTGTGGAGCCGACCGGGCATAATGAACTAGTTGCATCATCCTCATCCAAAAGGTGGAACACGAGTAATTAATGGGCGGTGCTGGGGATCCATGAAGTAATCTCTGCTATGGTGGAGGCCCATGGCTTTTCACGCTCACCCTACAAGTACCCATGTGGTCTCTTGAGGGCTAGGACCCTGTATAAGGAGATCAAACCCCAAATGGAGACCCACCTTTAATCATGCATAAGATACAATGTGTCCCCTTGCCCTCCAATATAATAAATCATTAGCATAATCAGGTAAAAGAGTTTACAAATCATGGAATCAATGGGGTATTTCATGGTGGCATGCCCTTCCATAGTGGTCTTTGGCATGTACAAATGTCTCCAAGCTCAATAAGGGGTGGTTAGCCAAGGATCCTATTAGGTGGTTTCATCCTTTAAAGGGGGTGACATGTCCATGGTACGTCCTTCAAGTGGTAGGTGGCAAATGATAAAAGTGATAGAACAGAGTGGGGATAAGGGGAATCATCCAGATCAAATGTTATGGTACAAGGGTAGCTATAATAAGGGAAGTCCACACTAGCGTATATGAGTGTAGGAGGGAGCAAATCGTGGTACATGAGTTACCTCGACCTTTGTTTTTCCACCCTTCTTCATATGCCTTTTGCCTTTGATTGCTTTTTCTTCATAATTGCTCGGGGCTCTAGGGGATGAGAGCATGTTGTGTAATATATAACAGTGGATACCCCCTTAAGGTGGGGTAGTTCATGGCTCACTAGGCGTTGGGACAATCATGGGTTCCTTAATGATGGAGGGGGAGCTCATCTAGGGCCCATAGGAACCAAGGTGATGGCCATGGAAAGGGGTAGAGCTCATGTTTTGGCTTTGCCCACGTGCTAAATTTGTATGTCCCGATCATCTTTTGCATTTTGTGGTACATTTCCTTTGAAAGTGGTCAAACTATGCTTTTTCTTTTCTTTTTCGCTGCATCAACCTCCGTGCATCGTCCTAGGCCCGACCCAAGGTGTGGACAAGGGGAGGGGGAGGCTAACCCTATGTGGACCCAGTGGACACATGTGGACTCGGATGGGAAAAATGATGAATGGGCTCAAAATGAGCGAAAGGGGGTGATGTATATGGTGTCAGGAAATGGGACCATGCAACCATTATTGAGATTTCCCATGTAGTGCCAACCCTAAAGCTAGTGGCCCGTAAAAGAGATCCAAGGGGACTAGGATACAAGGCTAAACACCAAAATTAGATAGAGGAGACAAGAGCACAAACCTAGCCCATTGGGACCACATGGCTGGCTTAGTTGGCAGAGAAAATGGCACATCGAGCTATTTGGTGGCTGCAAGGGGCTGTTGGCTGCCAGCTGAGGACCATTTAGGAGAAATTTTTTCTCCTATATACACTACCCACAGGTGGTGGGTAACATCTGGCTCCAAATGGGACATGAATTTTGGAACGATGTGCAAAGGTACTCGAACGGGAGGTCATGAGAACACTAGCAATCTCTTGGTATTGCATACCTGTTACCTGCACATATCAAAAACCAAGTGCATGGGGTAACATATTTTTTTGGTGTCTTATGATCACCCATGCTTAGTACTAGGCCATAAAAATCAACAAGAAAGAAAAATAATTTTCAATGCAAGTTTAATCTAAATGCAACTAATCTATTATGATAATATCATATGATGTTAGTTCTAATGAGAAAATCAGCGTGCAATGTATCCTACCCTAACGTGCATATAGTACAATGTCAAGTGTCAAGGAAAGGGGTGATATGACTCAACTTGACCGGTTGCGACCAAAGTTCGTCGTTGAGTTTGGCAATGTAATAATAATCTCCCCCAACCTTCCCATGAATCTTGACAGGTATTGGGTTTTTATCTACCAAGACCACATCCCCAATCATGTATTCTTTTTTAGGCTTACACTTTTTTTTTGCTTCGTGACTTGGTCGCTTGAGAATACAAACTTCTTGTGAAAAGGGAGAACAGGAGAAAGCTTCTCAGTCTCACGGGTCTTGTAATATGGGATTGGTCCTCACTTGACCACATGAGTAGGGTAAGCATGCTCTCTATTTAGAATGAAGGGGGTTCCTGTAATGTTCCTTTTTTTTTGTATTCCTCGTGGCATGGTTAGGATGGACTTTTAGCGCTGGGGCAGAGAGGTCACAGGTGCAGGTTTACTTCATCAGCGGGCCTAGAGGATTCAAGAGGTGTTTCATGGGGTTTTGAGGAGTTTTTATGAGGTTCTATGGCATTCACTTGGTATATTCCATCATCCGCACAGTTCGCCTTTCATTGAGTTGCATTCCGACAACTTTCAAAAAACTGAATTATTAATGGGCTTGACTCCATTAATTTTGCTTAAGGTGGAATTTCGAGAGGAATACTTGGCATAACACCTTAGTATAATAGCTCGTTGGAATCAAAATGAGAATATCTATAGGATGGGATGGGTAGAAGTGATTTTCGGTGGCTTGAGGAAGCATGGTGGCCAATTTACCATTTTCCCACATTAAAAAGAATATTTTAATTAAGGGAAATGTGCTCAATGATTAAAATAATAATAAAACAGGAGCTTCTAGAGGGGTCCATGAGATCTATAAAAATAGGAGGAGGAGGCCATTAGAAGACATCTTTGATTTGATATTTCTTCTTGTATGAGAGGTTGGGAATCCGATTCTCTACTTTCTTGGTAGCCCCACGATGGAAACCCTCGGGTGATCTAGTGAGATTGGGCGAGTACCCATCTCCCCCTGGTTAATTCATCAAGATTTCACAGGAGAGCTTAGTAGTGGCAATTCAGTTCAGTTTTGGTGGAGGGCCCGTGCAGCATTGGAGCAGAGCCTTGAGGCCAATTCTATCTCAGCGATATCAGCTATTTTGTTACTACAGCATGTAAAACCCCAGTTTATATATTATAATAAAAGCTGAGATTATTTTTGCTCATTGTATGATTGAATTGCATGCATTCTCTTGTTCTATTTTACATGGCAGTCTTCTGTAAATTGAATGGTAATTTTATGGAGAATTTTTGGTTGTAGTTTCTGCAAAATCTGCAAAATATTCCAAAAGGGATACTACAGCGGTATCAGAGCTGGTTTCCTTGCCAGCTTGAGGGTTTTGAAGATTATTCCCATCAAGCCAGAAATGTCTAGGTCTTCCAATACTATCATTGGAGATGTTTTGGGGCCAAATTTATTGTGCCAAAATAGAAGAACGAATGGGGGCCAATTTTGTTTATGTAGAAGCCAAAATCGTCGTGCAATTGAAGCCAAATAATTTTTGGGGACGTAATCAAACATGTAGATTGGCCGCATTATCTTTTAAAAGGCCAACCTTCATATTTTTGCAGGCGTGGAGTGTTATTTTAAAGGTTTTCTTCAGGCACCAAGTTTATAAGAAATCCAAAAGTTGAATCGCAATTCTTGTGGTTGAATTCATTGGTTGTCATTGAGTACATGGTGAAGGCCGAGATCACCAAATTAATGTTGGAGCAGTGATAAAATTTTATTGGAGACTGTGATTTCTTGTAGGGGCTGAGTCATTCAAACAAAATATTTGGTGACCAGAGAAGGGTCAATTTGGTAGGAACCCGAGTCATTAGCTTGGAAAGGTGAGGCACAACTCCCATCCGTGGATCCGATTTGCTACGTGAGCAACCAATATAACAGACACAACAAATCGTAGTTGTGGGAGCATGACTCTTGGTTGAGCGTGAGAATGGGAGAATCGATTTGCTGATGACGAAGAGTGTGTGAATACAACTACGTGGAAGTTGAGCAAGGCCCCCTGTGCAGGTTTTTAAAAGTCCAGATCAATTTTTTTTCAATTTTGGTGCAACCGCCGCAAATCTGAAGGAGATCAATTGAGCTAGATAAGATAAGATAATTTTATTAATGTCCAACGAATGACCACAAAGTAGGTCAAAGGGACTGTCGGTTACAAAAGGGGTCGTGCCCAGTAGGAGAACCAAATGGTCTCCTCAGAAAGACAAATACTAAAAGAAAGATAGGAAATAAAAACGAGGCGGGTCGGGAAGAGCGTATGGAGCTCCGAACCCGACCTCGCCGACTGATCTCTAGACTGCGTTGCAGGATCACTGGTGAAGAAGACCCTGGGGACGCGAATGTGGGAGTCCGATTCTCCTAACATCCGAGGTCGAGAGAGAAGAACTGTGGATAGTTCAGTAAGGTTTGCTGGTTTGAAACGGTGGGCACTGGTTGCCTCTCATTGTGTTGTCTCCGTGATCTAACGATCCTGGGCCGCCTCTCGGGGAGATGCCTGGCGCGGTTCTGCTGCTGGGTCCTCGTAGGCAAGGGGCTTCTCCTCTTGACTGAACGAGGGTTTGTCGATATGTGTGAGCCAGCTTGATCGGTATTCTCACTGGTTGATCTCTTAACTCCTCGGGCTGAGGGAAGTATACTGAAGAAAGAGGTGATCTGACGAGTAGTGTTGGGTCGGACGGGAGGCTGGAGGATATGCTCCCGATGCTTAAGAGTCTCCTGGATATAAAGTGTGACGCATCTCTGGTCCGTGTAGTTGAAGAAGCTGGAAAGGGTATGCGGTCCTCTGAATAGACAGTGAAAGCGACCCCTGATCTCGTAATATATCGGACACCCGAAGATGAAGTGCCATTCGTTTTCCACCTCCTGTGTATGGCATATCCGGCAGATCCTGTCAACTCTCTCTATCTGGTGGTCTGTCTCTACCCGAAGCCTGTGTGATCCAACTCTGAACTGCCCGAGGGGGATCCGAAGAGCATGCATCCAATGCCGAAGCGTGTACTGGGGGCGAACTATAAGCCCGTCTCTGATACTCAAGAAGTGTTCTGCATAGAAAGCCATCTTTGGACGCAGCCCCCCCGGGGGGTCAATCCATGTGACCTGGATAAACTGTCTGTAGATGTCTTCCTTGATGATCTTATTTAGTTCCTGCCTGGGGGGGAGTCCTCTGGGGGCGTTCAAGGAGTACCGAAAGGGGGGGAGGTGATCTATATGGAGTCCCACTGCCTTGAGGAACTTTGAGACCCCTGTATACCAACATTTGGTTTTTCCTGGTTGTGTGTGGTCGATGGCCTCAGAAGAGCAGTAGGCTAGATAAGGGTACCTGTCACGCCCTTTCAAAGTGTCTGCGAAGCTCCGAACTCGGTGGAGAAAGGAGACCAGTCTGAAGGCTGTCTCAAGGCGGAAGGGTTGTGCACCAAATTCGGCCAGTATGATTTGTTGTGGGATAGTACACTTGCAACGGATAATGCGACGGAGGAGAAGGGTTTGGATTCTCTCAACTGCCGCCCAGTCTGACTCAAGCAGGGAAGGGCCCCAAATTTCTGATCCGTACAGGACTGTGGGTCGGATCAAGGTGTCCATAAGGTTCAACTTTGACGAGATGTCCTGGAAGTGATGGCGGAAACATTGTCTCTCCAATATGGCTAGAGAGCCATACCCCTTATTGATCCGAGGTTGCAGAGCTGGCCGCATACTGAACCGGGGGCCCGAAAACTGCACTCCCAAGTACGTGTAGCTATTGGTAATCTCCACTGTCTTTCCCTTGAAGAGGAACTGGAGATCCTGAGACTTCTTCGTCCCATTGAAGACTATTACTTTTGTCTTACTCAGGTTCACTGTCAATTTCTGGAGATCACAGAATAATGCTAACGCGTCCAGCTGCCTCTGGAGTCCTTCTGGTGATGAAGATAAGAGTGCAATGTCATCTGCAAAAAGTAAAATATAGATCAAAACCTGGTGAAGATAGCAACCGTCAGACTCCTGTATGTGTTCCCGCAGAAAAGATTCGAGCTCATCAATATATATCCCAAAAAGGGTGGGGGAGAGTGGGCACCCCTGCTTGACTCCAATCGTGCTCCGGATGAATTCAGATAGCCCCCCTACAGTGCGAAGCCGGCCCAGGACAGACTCGTAAAGACGCATAACAACAGTAAGCTGGGAGTGTGAGGTACTGATGTCTTTGAGTCGCTGTAGAAGATCCTCTCTCGGGACTGAATCAAAAGCCTTCCGGAAGTCCACAAAGCAGCGATACACCTTTGAGGACCGGTGGCGTGCTTCCTCGATCACAACACGGAGTGTAAAGATGTGGTCAATGGTCTGGTGATCTGGTCTGAAACCAGCTTGGCCCCTGGCCCTGAGACCTCTTTCTTCGAAATCTCCGGAAAGCTTTCAGTGGAGGATAGTGGCATAGAGTTTAGAGAATGTATGACCCACCATAATTGTCCTGTAGTTGTTGGGGTCCGAGGTATTCCCTGACTTGTGGATGGGGTAGATAATATGATGTGACCATATGGGGGGGAAACCATCTCGGACTACATGGTTGAAGAGATCTGCCAGGTATCCAACTAAGGGTCGTAGGCCATGTTTGAAGAATTCGGCTTGGAATCCTTCTTCATCCGCTGCTTTGCTGCTATTCATCGCCCAGATGGCTTCTCTGACATCTTTATCGGTGAACAGGTGGCAGGAGGGTGGAGGAGATGTAACCTGTATCTGGGACTGTCCGGGAATGTCATAAAGGCGAGAGGTGTGAGAGAACATAGAGACTGGGTCGAGATCAGCGGGAGGAGGAGAACGCCGGGGGAGGATCTTGCCCCTGAAGTGCTTAGGGGAATGGGTAAGGAGGGCGGAGAGCTCCCTTCTTTGTTGGGAGATGAACTGTCGTTTTTTGTGGCGGAGAAGGCGACGATACTTCTTTTGGATGGTAGAATAAGAGGGAAGGGACTGACGAAGGCATGGCAGAGATTCTGGTGGAGGAGTTTACACTCTGTATCGTACCATTTGTTCATGGGGGAAGTTCCTGCCTTGCAGGAGGTCGAGGTGGTCCGAAAGGAGTGGGGAAAGGATTGAAGCGCCGACTCCCAGATTGCCGAGGAGAGACAGTGGTATTTATCCGAAACAGTCTCGAGACGGGAGAAGTCATCTGTGTTGGGGAGGATTTGCCGGAGTGAGGAGGAGAAAATGTCGGGGTCACCCTTTTCAAAACAGAAGATGGTTCTACCGGGGGAGGATCGAGGTGGGGGGTGGATTGGACGGGGGGGATCAGACTGAAGGGAAAGTGAAAGCAGTGCGTGGTCGGCTAGGGGGATGGGAGATACATAGAGATTCTGGATAAAAGGGAGCAGTGCTCGGCTGGTTAAGGCGTAATCCACCACACTAGCCCCACCTCCATGAGGCCTACACGTGAAGAAGCGGGATTCTGGGAAGCGCAAGAGGCCGTTCAAGATTATCAGCTCATGTGATTCGCCCAACTGTAAAAGATGTCTACCGTAGGCTGTGATGGGGCCCAGGGCGTCCTCTGAGATTCTCTGCAAGCCTGCTGAAACCAGGTCCACACCCCTAGTGCAGAACACATCCTCGGAACGGTCATGGAGTGGGACCTGCTGCTCCTTGGTACGGGCGTTGAAGTCCCCCATGATGATGATTTCTCCATCAGTTGAGAATTTAGTGATGTCTGGGTATATGCTGGTGAAGGGGTCCCTTTCTACGTCGTCGTGGATGGCAAACGAAGATGTGGTGGGGGGGAAGTAACAAACTGCAATAAAGATATCCCTCAGGGGTGGGGCTCCAGTTCTGATTCGGATCCACATGTACCTGGCGTACTCATCTGTATTTACCACTGTGACTCTATCACTGAGCTCGTTTTTGACTAGGCACGCTACTCCCCCTGACCCTCTGACCCCGCCAGAGCTCCTTGTTTCCTGTCTACAAACTGAATGCCATTGGTACCCCGTTACATCTGGGAGAGGTCGGACTGGGCTCTCATGGGTCTCTGTTACTAGGAGGATATCTGCTGACTCAAGGGCGTCGTAAAGTAGCCCAGGTGAAGACCAAAAAGACCCATTTCCGTTCCAGCAGTGAAGTGAAATCCCTGTTGTTCGACTCCCCCCCAGGCGGGCCCGTCATTTGGAACTGCCTGCTCGAGGTGTCCATCCTGGGGGGAAGGAGTCTCGAATGATTGCGCGAAGGTTCCTTATGACTGCCCATTTGCCTGCTTGTCTTGCTGCAGCCACTTGTTCCCTAGCCTGTTTAAGTTCAGCCACTTGTGCCCGAGTGAGATCTTCATCTAGGAATATCCTGTGTGGAAGATTAAAAAGCTTCCGTTTAGCTCGAAGAGCATGTAAACGATCTGTGGTATTATGGAAACGGATAAATAAGGTGGAGTCCTGTCCTAACCAGGCTCTGTCTAAACTGATACCAGATATGTCGAGAGTGTCTCTCAAGAAACCTGTGGCCACCTCCATCGGATCTGCTGAAGATAAAGGGAGAGGGAGACCTCTCACTTTGAGGTTTAGCTCTCTCGCTCTACGGGATCGTTCTTCCACAAGTTTGGCATGTACAACTTCCTCTACTGCCGTGATAGGAGAGGGTTTTTCTTTTCCCCGGACCACCTGTGCCCATGTGCTGATGTGTGTTTCTGTCTCCTGTCTGAGGGATGCCTGTTGGGATATAATCTCCTCCTGCTTGTTCCTGATCTCCTGGATTTCTGCATGCAAAATTGTCTCTGTGGGGTCTTCTTGCACTGATTTACGAAGGGACAAGCTTTCCCCTTCCATGAAGGAAATTCTGTCATTTAGGATGTTTACCTCGGCCCGGAACTTGTCATTCTCGGTTTCAAGGGAATCTACCCAACGCAATAATTGTTTGATTTGAGATGTCCAGAAGGCGAAGTCTGACTCCATGGCAATGTCTCTGGGGCTATAAGTCTCTTCCGGCTGATTGAGGCACTGGTGGAGGTAACGGGAAGGTCCTCTATTATTGAAACTGAGGGTTTCGTGTTCAGATTCCGTGGGCGGGGAACCCATACTTACCTGATCATTTTACCACTGTTTGAGCGCAAGGGGGCACAAGCTAAGGTTTAACGGGAGGGGCCGCAGAGCAGAGGCGAGGGTAGCGGAAGAGGGCAGCGGAACGGATGGACGCGGGGCAGATTTGAAAAGGGCAGCGGAAGAGTGGCCGTAGACGAGTGCTATGAGCCACGAGCAGAAAACAGCAGGAGCACGACGGAAAGCAGCCGCCGCGCAGGGGATCTGACGCCGCCGCAGAGGACGTCGCGCAGGGGAATCGGGAACCGCCGTCGGAGAGCTGCCATCGAATGATCGCGAGCAGGAACAGAACGCCACCGCGCAGGATCGGGCCGCCGCCGGAGTCGAGATCACCGCGCAGGATCTGTGTATCGGGACGTCGCCGCGCAGACCAGATCGGGACGAAGAACTTCAACAAAGAATCTAAAGAATTGGAGAAGACCATCATTAGTTTGAAAGTCAAGTTATAGGAAGCTAGAATAATTGAAGAAACACTCAAAAACTAGTTGGAAGAAAACACGAAATTGAAGGAAAGGTTGGAAGCAGAGATAGTTTCACTTAGAAAGGAAGTTCAAAAGAAAAACATTCAACGAAATTTTGTAAACAACACTAAAATGTTGGATGAGATTTTCGACACTCAAAGGCCATGCGACATCAAATGTAGGTTAGGATAGAAGCCAACTTATGATGAGAAGGGATCAAGCTCCATGACGACAGGAAAGGAAGCTGAACAAAAGAGTTATGCAGGTGTCATAAATGAACCTATCAAGAAGGAAGAATGCATGCCCTGGAAAGAGAATGTCCAAGATTAGTCAATCAAGAGAACACAAAATTGACAACCAACAATGAAGAAAACTCAAGAAGAAGGCATCTGGAGAACTACACCACCTAAAGGATTTCCCACATCTAGTTACCCTAGTATATTTATTGGTTATTGTTTTTCATGGACTAACTTTGGGCATAAGGCTGGGATTGCAAATGTTTTGATAGGGATGATTATCAAAGTCATTATCAAAACTGTAAAGCATGTTTGCAGGAACACAAGGCAAATATCCAAATAGCTTCATCAACATAAAGTATATGTCATTTGCTGCATCATTTAGGTACCACATTGAGTGTTATATATGCCGTAACTATGGTCACATAGCTCGTGATTGCAGAAGCATGATGAAGTCTTCCATGAGGGAAAACATTGATATGAGGTACAAGAAGGTTTGGAGAAGACAACAAAAGAAAGAGGAACAAGTAAATGAATAAATTCCAGAGGTCATGCTCACATGATTTGTAAAGTCGTAAGACCATGATGAATCTACAAGTACAAAGGAAGATGTCAAGGTTTAGAATGATCCTGCAGCAAAGCAAGTTCATATATCATTTTAAAAAATCTGGCTTGAAGACTCCTAGTATTGTGAATATTGAAGAGGGGGTGTCTAACTAGCAACAGTTACAAATTTGAAGATCTATCCTTCGAGCAGTTTGATTTGGGAAGGCAAATTCACAATGGCTTGATGACGGGGTTGTGAAATGTCTCATGGAACTTGTTAGGCAAGCATGACAAAGAGAAGCTGTCAAGGGGAGATAATGTTGGATGATGTTGTCATTGATGTAAGAATCTGTCGTGAAGGTGCATCCTCTTGGGAAGTAGTGAAGAAATGTCTTGACTTGAATGATTTTAATATATGTCAGTAAATTGCATTAATTGGAAGTTCCAATGGATAAGAAGCCCTGGAAGAAGACAGGGGGAGAAAGGCATATTGTAGGAAGACAAAGGAAGATACATTGTCAGGGGGAGTTACCCTTTGCCATTGATGTCAAAGGGGGAGAGAAAGCATAAGAGAAGAACAAAAGCATGGAGATAGGGGGAGCAATTTGTTGATTTATGTAGCATCAGATATGCTCTTGCCTGGAGATTTTGTAGAGAGGCTAAGACACATGCATTCTCTAATACCCAGAAATCGTTTGGGAAAATTCCACCTAGAGATGGTTTAATTAAAATAATTAACTTTTTAAAATGGTTCCCTAAGTCTAAACGTAGGAAATCTGGTTAATTAAAGGGTATTAATTAAATTAGGTGTGAATCTTCTAGAAGAAGACGAGGATCAACTCCCAATTAATCTTAGCCCTTGATTATGTTTTAATCTTGGCTGTTGGAGCTCCAACGAGAGATTATAAGGAGTTCGATGGGCACTTGGAGAACACATCGAATGAGAGATCAAAGATCGAATTTCTCAAGAGTAGCAGCATTGAGTTGCCGGAGTGAGATCGAGTGATCTTCTTGCAGTGAGGGGCAAGGATAGTAGTCCAGAGGAGAGTTTTCCAGATCCATAGAGTGCAAAGCAGAGAAGGCATAAAGCAGTTCAGAGAGGCGACGTAGTGCCACGTAGAGGCAACATAGAGCTTCAAAGGTAGTTCGAAATTCAGTTGGGAGAGTCGAGATCTAGTGCCAGAATTCGGGGTGTGAGACTGGAGGGCCAAAGGGTCGAATTTCCAGAGAACAGGAGATCCGAAGAGGAGGTGATGCAGAGCCCAACAAGTGTGACGCAAAAGCTGCACAGAGGCAGTGTGATGCCAACCAGCATGTCCCGGATTAGTGTTGGATCTCCTAAATCAGTGTGAGATTTTTCTCACTAACTCATTGCCAGTTTTTCTTTGTATCAGATAGCCAGTATAGGCATCCAATGATTTGTACTCAAAAACTACCGCATAATAATAAAAACCCTTAGCTGCTGCACCAATTTTCCCGAGTTGGGTTTTTCTGGGGACCTTGTCCAAAAACAACTGTGTAGATATGTTTGTGTTTATTTCTCTCCTGTGCCGTATTAAGTTTCAACAATGTTTATTTTGTGTAGGCTGCAGTGTATGTATTTCGATATTTGTTGTAGAAAATTGCAAGTAATTTGTTCAAGTAATTAAGAAATAGGAGAAATATCACCCGTTTTCTGCAGTAGGAATCGGGTAACTGATTTTTCACACAATGATCCCATGGGGAGTCAGTGTGTTGCCATCAATGCCAAAGGGGGAGATTATTGTAAATTGGTTGTCATTGATGTCAATCCTAGCAGGAGCCTGATGAAGCCCCACATTTGTTGAAGTAAATGGATGGGAGGGAATGTGATTTTGTTAGTAATATTGTCATCAGTTGATGGTTCTCGTCTTGCCGATTCCAACGATAGGTGTGTTGAGAAATCTAGGGCAAAGCAATTACGTGATTTTTCTTCCTAATGATAACTGCTTGTGAATGCTTTATACTTCTTTAGATTAGGATCTTCTCTTTTATTAATTTATTATAGTTTTCTTCTTCATCAAACAACTAGCAATGCATAAACAATAAAGAGACGAGACACAAAATGTAGGTGATTAGTTAGGGACGAAACCTCTCCAATTTGAGAGGAAAACCCAAACGAATTCTTCTTCATATAGGGAATTCAATTGACGAATACCAAGACCAAGACGCTTGACATACCCTTTCTAGGACCAAGTCACAAACCCTTCTTTCCTGCTTCTTCTTCTTGACCAAGTCAACACTATTCAAATTTCTTGCTTTCCGAACTCAGCGATACTTCAGATTTTCGACCTCTTGTTTCAGACCTACAATTCTTGGTCTCCTCAGAAACCCTAAATGTAGCATGTGGGAAGTATTTCTATCAACTTCGTACCCTTGATCCCTTCGCTTAGGATGGAGACTTCTTCTACATTAATTTGGCTTGCATTCTTGTCTTATCTTCTTCCTTGATTTGACTTCTTGGACAACAACAAGACCTTTGACCTTTTTAGCAGTAGACTGTTCACATGTGTTGAGGTATTAGCCCTAGAACAGACCCATAAACGACAACAAAAACTTCGCTTTTCGTTTTCTTCTCTTCACTGGTTATAAGGCTCTTTTCTTGGTGATCTTTGCACTTCTTAATGCAAACTTACTTGATCGAATTTCTTATACCCAAATGGAGGACGAGATGCCCTATGTATAGTATTTCGTCCATCAAAACAAGCCAAATTGTGATATAGTGTCAAGCCAAGAGGTAACTCCATGAATTGAATTGTGTTTTGCTTTAAGATGGAACATGGATATATACTTGGAGAGGGAGACTATTGGGTTTCATCTCCCAATGACTCTTCGTCTTCCAATTCTCTTTATTTTGCTATTTACAATATTTACATGGATTTACCTAATCCCAAAGATTAGGTGTCAATACCCCCCCCCCCCCCCCTTAATCTGAAGGGATGTTGGTGAGTCCAAGCATCATTCTGAATCTTTCAAACTTTTCTCTTCCAAGTGCTTTGGTGAAGATGTCTGCAATCTGCTCATTTATGGAACAATGGTGTAGGTGGATTGTCTTGGCCTCAACATGATGTCGGATTAGATGGTATTTTGTATTGATGTGTTTCGTTCGATCATGGAACCTTGGGTTCTTGGCCAACTTTATTGTAGAAGTGTTGTCAATCAAAAGAGGAGTTGAATGCACTTGTTAGTTGTTTCCCCTGCAAATCTTCCAGAATTTTCCTGAGCCACACAATTTCCTTTGTTGCTTTAGCTGCTGCCACATATTCTGCCTGAGTTATGGAATCTGCTGGAACTGATTGTTTGTGTGACCTCCTAGAGACAACTCTTGATCCAAGACGCATAACGTAAGCTGAAGTAGATACCCCAATTTCTTTATCTCCATCAAAGTCTGAATCAGAGTATCTAATCAAGTTGAAGTCGGCCACTTGTGTATACTTAAGTCCAATGTCTTGAGTTCCTTTCAAGTACTTTAGAACTCTTTTTACAGCAGGCCAATGACCCTCAAAAGGTTTTTGCATAAACCTGGAGAGGATTCCAACAACAAATGAAATGTTTGGTCTGGTACTAGTTAGGTAGTTGAGACTTCCTACGAGCTGTCTATACTTCGTTGCATACTCAAATTCTTTTCCTTCAGTGGATGTGAGCATTAAGTTTTGTTCCATTGGAGTCGTCAAAGAATTGCACTTAGCCATGCCAAACCTGTTCAACAGATATCCAATGTACTTCTTTTGAAAGAGGAATATAAACTTCGGATGTTGAGTTAGTTCAATACCAAGATAGTAGTGAACGTGGCCCAAATCTGTCATTTCAAAACCTATCCTTGATTCCTTTTTTATGGATGCATTGTAGCTCTCATTGTTCCCTGTCATCAGACGATCATCTACATACACCACAAGATATACAACTATTTTGCCAACTTTCTTAACAAACAAAGTTGCATCATCAAGCTCATAATGTTTGAAGTTGAGTTTCAGCAGATGCTCAATTAACTTCTCGTACCAAGCTCGCGGTGCTTGCTTGAGGCCATACAAGGATTTTACAAGCTTGCATACTTTGTGTTTCTGACCCTTCACAACAATTTCGTCTGGTTGGGACATAAAATCATTCTCTTTCAAATCTCCATTCAAGAAAGCAGTTTTTAAATCCATTTGATGGACTTTCCAACTATTCTGTGCTGCAAAGGCAAAGTGTGTCTGGATGGTAGCCCATTTTACTGTGGGGGCAAAAGTCTCCTCATAGTCGACCCCTTCCTTCTGTGCAAAACCTTTTGCCACAAGCCTGACTTTATTCTTGTCAAGTGAGCCATTTGCTTTATGCTTGTTCTTGAAGACCCACTTGCAACCGATTGGTTTGGTTCCCAATGGAGGATCAACCAGCTTCCAGGTGCCATTCTTTATCAAAACATCATATTCTTTTTACATCGCTTCTTTCCATTCATCATGAGAACCGACTTCTTTGAGGGAAGTTGGTTCGAAATCTATAGACAAGTTTAGTTCACAATCATAAGAAACATCCATATCAATTGGTGAATCAAGATTGTCTACATCACCTCCTTTCAATATGAGGGGTAACATTTCTTTTGCTTACAAATTCTTTGCGGGTACTCAAATTGGTGGTCTTTATTTGTTTCATCTAGTGTAGCATGATTCTTATAAGACCTGTGAGTACCCGTGGGTCTTGATGGGTTTTATAGTGAGACGAGTCACTCGCATAGAACCTGCGGTTTCTACCCATACCCGCATAAAACTCGTCTACTCTCATTGAACCCGTGAAGAACCATATATGACTTGCATAAGACCCATGGAGATCCTCAAAATTTGATTTTTATTTTTACTTTTAATTTATTTTGGATATCATGTGGAGGGAAAGGGAAAATGGAGGGAAAAATTTGCCGAGTCTTATATGAGTCTTATACGGGTTATTCCTGAGTCTTATATGGGTCGTCGAGTTAATAGCCAGACGATTCTTATACGAGTACGAGTCGTGCAACATTGGTTTCATCTATTTCAGGAGTTATGGGGAAGTCCAAGGTATTAAATTTCATCTTGTAAAACAAAAAGATATCTTACATCTTTTAAAATAAATATGGATTAGATACTTGGTAGTTGTTGTTGCCTTGTGCTTTTTGGGAAAATGTATGCTATTATCTCCGATCACACCACAGTGCCTTGGCATTAAGATGGCCCTCTATTTCAAGCAATTCTTGCAACTGAGTAACAACCTTATTGTTAGACCTATATGTATGTTGGGACATTTGATGCATAGCCTTGGGATCCCTCTTGGCTAGTTCAAAGTATGCTGTCAACAATATTGGATTGAGATGATCATCACGTCCTTTACTTGGAGATGATTTATCAGTTGTGTCACTTGTTACTACACTGTTACCACACAATCTAGCAGGCCCTAAGGAAGGGAAACCTATAGGACAAAGAGCTAGACCATGTGATAACAATGGGACTCTTGCCACACAATCTAGCAGGAGTTCTGGGAGGGGTACCTAAGGGACAACTACTAGACCCAAATGACAACAATGGAACAAAGACCCACTATCACCTTATTTAGTGTCCCCTGCTCTTTATGGACTTTCACAGATGGGAGGAAATCACTAAAATAATGGGATATCAATGATTAGGTATGGTGTGATTTCCAAAGCCCATTCAAAGGAGAGGCGCAGATAAGGGCTTGGTTGCTTTAAAAGCAATATAAAGGCTCTCCAAGAAAGGCCTATGAGGAGGCCTAGACCTAGGAGGAAGGGATATTCAATGCAAGGGATATACCTAGATCAAAGTTCCTAAGGGTATAAAGGACCTCTCTTAGGGTTTTCTTGCAAATCTGGGAGGGTTTTTGATGGCAGTTTTGATTACTGAAATTGCAGTATAGTTGTTCCAATGAGAATGGGTGTCAACAAATCCATCTATAGTATCTGAATTTGTGAAATTGCAGAGTTTCACTGTCAAAATTGCAAGTTTCTGTTGCAAGATTCTGTGAGAGACTGCTCCGTAATATAGCCTTAAAAAGATATTGCTGATATCCTTAACTACTAACTCAAAAAGTAGGGGTAAACATTGTAAGTGACAAAGCATCTCCTTACCTATGGAAGAGAAAAAGGGGAACATTAAAGAGTTTTTAGCAAACATGGGATTATTAAAATGATTGTGTGAATTGAAGGGAAATAGAACAAAATTGTTCAAGAAAACTCATGAAGCGGCCAAGTACAATTTGAAAATAGATCCTTCATTAGAGAAGCTCATAGATTAAAATGTGAAGTAGCAAGACATCAGTAATATAATCAGGAATCAGAGTAGGAGAAGATCGATCTTGAAAATACTAATGAAGATCCTTGATATGAGTGCACAGGGTACAATTGTAACTTGGAAGAGTAGGTTAACAAAGAAAATAAATTCGAAAATGATTACGAGAATTAGAGAAAATTATTAACTTAGAAGTCAAGGATCAAGCCAATTTGACAATATATATCAATCTAGGAATTGCAGCAACATGATACAGAGAAATAAATAGTTTTAAAAGACAGGACGAGGAAATCAGTCATCTAAAAGGTCTGAGTTAAACTTTGCTAACTAAAGTTATACTACTGAACTGAAAGGAAATATTAAATCCAAAAGTCGACAAATAGACATGTACTAATCCAATTGAATCATGAATGTTTTCTGAAGTAAAAGAACAAACTATAGAAATATAGAGTTTTACAAACTTAATCAAAATAAAAACCCAAGTTTTGTTACTAACAAAATATGATTATTTGACAAAACGACACAATGAAGATTTAATTTCTCAATTATAAGTGTCCTAATTTTGAAATCAAGAAGGCAGCAGCTACAAGGTTGACTTATCGTCACCCTAATTACAGAAGTCTTTGCCTGGACCAATCAACTTATGAACATAAAAGTTACACAAAGAATCTTTGTTTACATTCCAACATGTGTTGTTTTTCGAGGCATACTAGGAGTTGCAATTAAAGAAGTCCATATCAGATGCCTCATCATATAATTTTGAAATGAATCAAAACCAAGATGGATCAATCATCTTACAATGTGAAAATATTGTAAAAGCATAGAAAATCTTATCATCTCATTTGCTCAACCTAGGACAACATCAAGAATATCTCATTCAATGGCAAAATTGCAAGTTGGGATGAAGCCTTTACAACAACTCCGAAAACAATGCTCTGAAGACTATGAATCCTTTAATTGGGAGGATATGTAAGATACATGCACATCACTTAATAATGATGATGATGATAATGCTGATAGCAATACAAGAGGAGCTAGACCATGTATAGTTAACAAATATAATTAATTATGCTGGACTTCACCTTGATAATATATCAAACTGAGCATTCCGACTTTTGTAACTCCTTACCGCCCAAATTCCTCACTTTAAGTGACAAAGGCCTAGACCTAAGTGAGACCCTAGGTGTAATGGAGAAGGGCTATCCAATGTCACTTCAGTAGCTCCTTCACTCTTTAGGATGGCTCTCTTTGAGCACAAAGGGGAATCCCTAAAGGCAACTAAGTCTAATGTAATGATCATAACTAAGAAGGGTTTTAGACTTGGGGCAAATATGATTTATGATAATTCTTGAAGTGTATTTCAGATTTATGCAAACAGAAAATAAAAGATGGATATATGTATTTTTGGTGGTGGCTGAAAGGAAATACTAGTGCCTAAACTAATGTAGGGCCTATGGGGTCAACAGGAGAGACATAGAGGGCTGTTTTTATGAGTGATTAAAACAGAGCTGTAAAAACATGCTACAGCCAGCCCTAATTTGCTGTTAAAAGGTGCACCTCTTAAACTGATATTCTATGGAGTGCTTTACTATACAATAGAAATGTTGTAACTCTATAAGATGATAGATGCGATGTTTACACATTCATAAATATTACAGCAAAGACATTAAGAGAGGAGAACCCACACAAAATTCCTTTTACTGTAGTAGAGTAACCCTTCACAAATAGACCTTGAAACAACTTTTTGTCAGTAGTTTTTGGCATCAGCATTCAGCCATGAGAAATGCCAAACATATGGCTAACACCAACAAAAAATGGAAGCTTTAACTTTCCAAAGCCTTCAATAAGATCTTTAACAATAGCCCTAAAGTTTACCACACTTTTAATAACCATTACAATGGGCGGAAGCCTCTCTTATATGGAGTTAAGGCTGAAAACCATCCAAATTAAAATACTAATATCCAAATTGTAGATCCAAGATCTCTCCTAGGAAGACATAAAGAACTAATATCACACAACCTATTCCTAATGACAATTCAAAATATGCATAATAAAATAAGAGATAAATGGTGGTCATGTGTTAAAATTGGCAACTAGGGCCAAACTCCATGTGGGTCATCTTATTTATGGCAGCTGATATTTTTCTTGGATCCCTCTTATTGAGAGGTCTAGGAATGATCTAAAGATCATCTGATTCCGATAAGTATTCATGGAGTTATGAATTTAATTGTGTTATAAGACAATTCGTCAAGGTCGGCTAGCAACCAAATAACCCACACATGAAACAGCGGTGGTAGCATGGTAGTCATTTCTACACACACTTCTCTCTTGATTTCACTCCACTCGCTTTGGGTTTTAGTGGAAGAGAGATCTAGGAGGAGGATGCCCTAGCCACAGTCCTAAAGGATGTCTAGATGCAGTCTGCCTTAACCAAGAGGATGCAGTCAAGTTAGGAAGAAGAGAAGCCCTAACACTATCAAGGAAGACAACCCTAACTTGTACGCTGGTCTCTACGCAGTCAAGAAGGAGGTCTATAGTCCTATATGCTAGTCTCTACAAAGACGCAGTCATGGAGGATAATAAAATGCCCTAGCCGCAACATAAGGAGGCAGGAACAACGTGAAAAGGACTCGTTCAGGGTCATTTTAGGGTGACAGAGCTGTTGTTAGGAGGATCAAGATGCTGGGCTAGAAGGCCGCAATACAAGGTCTACTTCAGCAAAGGAGAGGGGACGTTAAGGTCACCCTTGTGACTGTTTGAAGAGGTAGCAAGGTCTGTGTTTAAGCCGCAGGCCTGTAAGTATTGTTTTGATGGTCAAACAACCCTATACATGGAGTTGTAGGTGTCTCCTCAAACAACTAGGTCACTTAGCTTGTAAAGAAAGGGAGGCCGGATAATTCAAGGTGAGTTATGGCATGATCGTCGGGCTGCTATAGGTTACAGGAGGATGCCCTAACCAGTGACCAAACTCTATCCATGAACAACAATACAAAGGTATGTATGTCTCCATTAATGACTTGTGTTGGGTCCATGATTTTGGATCAGTTTGGATGGGATGTGTTTGCAGCCTGTAGTAGCCAAAGTGGAGGGACAAACTTGGTGGTTAGATGCCCTAACTAGTGGCAACATCTACAATGATTATTCATTGATGTATTAGACACTTGGAGAATTTGTTAGCAGCCATGTGGAGGGGTTTCTTAAGTGTTGGATACTGCCACATAGGAGTAGCAATGTCACTAACAATGGGACAACGATGCTAATAGTATGATGGCATGAATCCATGATGCAATGGGACAACAACAATGGCATGGTGCAATGATGATAGGACAACAACAACAACAACAAGGCTATGATGTTTGTTGGAGCATAGCAAATGGGATAACAATATGCCAAACATGGAATGGCAATGTCACTAACAGTGGGACAACAACAATGGCACATGGAACAACTGTGGTAGCATGGTGCAACAATGGCACATGGGACAATAGTGGCAGCATAAGGTGCAACAATATGATGTGTGCATCATTGTCATGAGGTCCAGCATAGTGATGATGGCTGCAACATGGTGCAACATGATGACGAGATGCAGCACAATGATAGGTGAAGGGGTCACCTTGGAGAATCAGTTGAAGCAACATTTCTTCAACTGAGTTCAGCCATCTCATGTATCATCTTCTTAGAGATGATCTATGCTCGTATTTAGATAAGTCAAAGTGTTGACTTTTGTTGTAAATGTACTATCTCTCTCTCTATTGAACTATTGAAGAACACATAAGAAGAATTGATCAAGGGTTTCCCCACATTGGGGTTTGCCCCTAGCTAGCGCCACATCTTGTGTCCTCTTGTTTTGGCTTGTCTTCTGTGATCTATGTTTATGTTCTATCTGCAATTTACTTTAATGTTGATGTGATTGCTAATTTGGAAAAGATGTTGAGCTAACTGTGAAAATTAAAATAAATTGTTCTAAGCATAGTACATACCTAAAGTTAACATGGTATCAGAGCTGAGTTGAAGATAAAGCCCAAGCAAGAGTGAAAGAGCAATCACCGAAAACAGTTGGGAAAGGACAAAAGGCTCAATGGATTCTTCATCTCTCTTCAAATTCGCCAAGGGTGAAGTCAAAGCAGAGAATATTGTTAGAGTGGTGCAACGGAAGCTTCTGATGGCGTACCTAAAGATCACTTCAATGGGAAGTCCGGATCTAAGGGTGGAAGGAAAGGCACATACCTTGCTTGTAATAAGTTCGGGCATTATGTGAAGGAGTGTCTAAATGGTAGGGACACATCACTTGATGAGATAACAATCATTCCAGGGACATCTTCAATGAGCGGAGGAATGATAGGTAATGTGGGTCATCAAGGAAATAGCCGACTCTTCAAAGAAAGCAAGGAACCTCGGGTATGAAGAATCAAATGTTGTTTCTAATAAGATAAGAAGTGTTATCTTGTATATAAAAAATCCTCCGGGATTCCTCCCAAGCCGGGGGCTTCTGGAAATGTCGCTCCCGCATCCGTTTTCGCTCTCGCTCCCCACTTTTGCTCCCACTCGCAAGTAACACTAGGACTGTCATGGGTCTCCAATACGATCGAACATGTCCATGCTCCATCAATAAGGGCTAGAATGATGATACAAGCCCTCCCATGTCTACCTGGGTGAGACAAAACCCCTTCTGGGCTTTGGATCAACTGCCAAGTGTATGGTGCAAGTATGTGGCCGACTAGGCCACGTGGTCCAAGTGCATCATCATCTCTTTATAGCTTGGGCATGAGCAAGTAATATGTGGTGTTGAAGAAGCCCATGGTGTGGCTAATGATTGCTCTGTTGTGGTGGAGGCCCATGGCTCTCAACGCTCACCCTACAAGTGCCATCATGACCCTATGGAGGGCTTGGATCCCATAAAGGGATGGCAAGTCGAAGATGAAGACCCACCTG
The DNA here is from genome assembly GCA_000404065.3 of Pinus taeda. Classification (NCBI taxonomy): domain Eukaryota; kingdom Viridiplantae; phylum Streptophyta; class Pinopsida; order Pinales; family Pinaceae; genus Pinus; species Pinus taeda. The sequence continues at coordinate 234,289 of APFE030703015.1, read as the reverse complement.
CAATCCTGTATAAGATCCAATGCGTCTCCTCACCTTCCAATACAACAATTCATTAGGGCAATTGAGTAAAATGCTTGCAAATAAAGGGAAAACGTGGACACTTCATAGTGGCATGCCGTTCAAAATGGGCTTCAGACTGTACAGGTGTCCCCAAGCTCAAGAAGGAGGTTAATAAAGGACCCTATTTAGTATTAGGTGATTTCAACTTCTAAGGGAGCGATAGGTCCATTGTACATCCGTCAAATGTAGGTGTCACGTGAAATAATGGTGGAACAGAGTGGGGTAGCAAGGGAAGGTTCCAACCCACATGCCATGGTACAAGGGTAGCTATAATTAGGGAAGCCCACACATGGGTGTATAGATGTAGGAGGGAGCAATCATGGTACATAATTGTATTTGTCAAAAGAAAGAAAAAAAGAGAATTTTATTGTCAAAGAAAATTGACTTATTAAAGCAATGGATTTCGTGGTTGGGTCATTGGTCAATAGGTCAAAAGCACCCGTTGTGTGCTCTAGGATTTTTGCATTGTGTCAAAGTCAAAGTCATAATGTAAAAGACCCTTCATGGTCACCTTAAGTCAAAGAAGAAAAAATGTTTTAAAGAGACTCCTCCACCAAGTCGGCTCCCTCTCCTATATTCCGGCCTGCGGTACTCCTTCAAGTTAGCCTCAGAACAGTTGACAAGTCGGCCTTATATTGGAGACTCGAACTAACATCTATACAAGTGCATTCAACCAATTGAAAGAGACATACAATACATCCGATTTGAAGCTTAGAAGAAGAAATGAAATACAAAAGAGAGCCTATCTTATGCCAAGAAGAAAAACAAGTTAAGTGAAAGTCTAAGCTATTGATCCTCTGCCACATATGCGAATTCTTTGAAATATTTTGGGGATGAAAAGATGTAGGAGACTGAAAATTGCAAGAAGGTGAAGAAAGGGATAGAAACCCTAGTTTGCATGATATTTTCCTTGACTTGATATCTTATAGTTTGACTTGGGAGGCTGACTTGGTGGAGTGAAGGAAGTCATTTGTTTTGGTCTTGGGTTCTGGTTGTCTCAATCTTATTTGAATCTACTAGTGGAAGAATTTGACTAGGTTTTCCCCTTCACAGCGATTTTGCCTAGGCTGAGTGCCTATATCTTGTGTTCTGTTGTTGTCTTTGAAGTTTTGGCAATTGTCTTGATGATGAAAATGTAATAACAATGAAGAAGTAATAACTAATCACAAGAAATTGTCAAGTAAAAGAGAAGTCAAATTAATGAGAAGCCCTAACTATGCTACCCTAGATTTCTCAACATGGTTTCAGAGTTTGGTTCTCTTGCATAAAGGGCAGTAAGAAGGTCATAAGACCAGAAAAGAAGGGCAACTATCTAGGACTGAGTTCCTAGAAGAAAGAAAACCAAATTCTCGGCACATTTATTAGCCCTCACCATAGTGACTAAACCGCAAACCGATACAAGAAGAGCGAAGAATTTTTGAGCGCTTAGATGCTCTGTTCTAGAGGTTCGAAAGGCTAATCCATTAGCCTAATGCAACCCGAGAATCTTGGTAAAGAAACGAAGGTCTAAAACAAGTCTACACGGTCTAAAAATTATTGTAGAATTGAGGCTTCTGTGATCCATCATATTTATAAGAAGATTTCGGCGTAAATCACATAAGGTGAGACATTTGCCGACGCGTTTCGAACCAACCAGTGTGGTTCATCGTCAGGACAAGTTGAAGAAACAGATCCAGCTCAACAAGTTAAATAGACCAGAGATTCCAACGGCTAATTTAACGGCTAATTTTGACTAAATGACCCAGGTCAAAATTAATTAAATATAATTAATAATATAATATATTATTGTTATTATTAATATTTAATATATATTGTTATTATTATTATTAATTTATAATTTAAATTAGGCGAAATGTAAAAAATAAATCCAGGTTAGTTAAAAATTTTCTTGATTATTAATAATAAGTCAATTTATATATTTACTTTTAATATATTTTATTATTAATAATTATTTTTATTAAATTATAATTTATTTTATGGAAAAGTTAATTTGGTAAAAATATGTAAATTCATGGTTAGTTCTGAGAATTAATTAATTTATTTATTTAAATAATAATATATAAATCATTTATTCATTTATATATATATATATATCCTAATTAGATTAAATAGTAATAGGAAAGTATATTAATTTAAGTTCATAAAAAATTAATTATATATCAAACACCTTTAAAACCCTCATATTGATTATTATCCTTTTGGAACCAAGATAAAATGGGTAAATAAGTCCCATAATTACCTAAGGTTAGCTTAAAAATGATTTTAATACAATACTTAATTATACAAATATAACTACAATCAAAGGAGAGAAAGTCAATAAAAATAGTTAATATGAAAAAACGGAGAAAGGAGTTCGAATATCAGAGAGAAAGAATATTAATATATACCAATGTATAATAACAATATAAAGTATAGTAAATAAATAAATAAATAATACGAACCCACTACATATTAAAATATAATGATAATAAATGAATACTAGATAAGTTCATATATCGTACTAACAATGTATACATAATATAATCATTATACTTACTAATCCCTTAATATTTACTATTATAAATAAGGAATAAGGTAAATAAATAATAATTATATATATATAATATATAAAAAATAATGTAAACCAAAAAGTAATCATTAATAATAAAAATAAACAGAACATCGCCACATTGCTAGAAAAAATACATAGTAATTAACTATTAAATTAATAAAAGAGTAAATTACATATTGAAATAAAATGAACTAAAGCCCTACAAATAAAAAAATACATAATAAATGATATGAATAAAAATAAAATAATAAATAGTAAAATATAAACAAATAAATACATAAATAGAACCATCAAATTTTTTTAAATAAAAACACCCAGATTATGACAGAAAGGGGAAGACAAGAATGAGACTGAAACGGAAACAAAGAAGGAAACTAGGACGAAAGGGCAGGGATCCAAGATCTATTGATCTTCCAGCCATCATCTCTGTTGAGATTAATAGGCCTTCTTTCGATTTCAATGGCTTCCCTGAATTTACGACGATGGAACTGAGCAACCTTGGCCACGACTTTGGCCTCTTCAATACAGACCTGATGCTTGGTCTTATCCACATGTTCTGCTAACGCTGAAGACTTGGTTCTACCATGTTTCAGGTCGGCCAGCAGAGGATTAACGAAATACGTATCTAGGGAAAGCCACTGCTCAAAACCACATTATCTGTATTTCATATATCATAAATATGAGTGAAGATACAAATATTTTTCTCACTAGAACAATTCCGCATAAGTATGCTCGACTCCCTCAGCTCACAAGCTAGCTCAAGATAAATCCTTAGCCGATTCAGCATCTCTCCAAGCCCCTAATCTCTTGCGTAATTCCTAGGATGAATAGCCCATATTTAAAGGGAATTCATGCTTCCAAAACTGCACAATCCAAACATAGGATCAATCTCTGATGCATGCATGATATTTACACTCCAGTAAATAATACAACTAATAGTACATTCTCCCTGCACTCTAGTCTCGACTCGGTCTTTCTCAAAATCGACATGCATGAGTTTATGATGAGGGAATATTTAGTTAACTACAGTGACACTTGTGGATGCACTAGTGCACCAACTGACTGTTAACTCTCTATTAGTTCCTCAAACAGTTGGAACTAATTTAACTTAACTTAACTCGGTAAACTGGGTGATCTAATTTCCAACTCAATTTAAACTCATACTAGTCCCCTAAAACTTAGGGAGAACAAATACATGACTACAGAAAGACTTCCAACTCGAAATTCCTAAGTTAATTAAGTTAATTAAAATTAATTAACTATTTACAAGTTGCTATGAGAATAGAATTCGATTTTAATTATTAGTTTAATTCAAGGACAAATTAAACTGGAATTTCTTGTTGCCATTTCTCAACAAATGGAATTGCTTATGTCATAGTCTTTGGATCTATGTGGTAGATAATCCATTGGATGATGTCTGGAGAAGGGAAGGCGGGGTACCTTCATGCAACCTTATGTAATCCTGACCGGTGGATACTAATATAAACCTATCAATCCTCTAAGTCTTCCTTGAAGTACCCTGCAAAGATATCCTTGATTTCCTTCCATGTTAACGTCATTCCCTTCTCAATGAACATCTGAGTGTCTGCATAGACTAGAAATTTCACTGATACCTACTCAACTACTTCCAAGTGATACTCTTGACAGTATCCTTTGATGCATCTCTCTTGGAAGCCCCGATACCTGTAACTGCTGGAGAGTTTCTCAACAACTGTTGTACCTAGACATAGAGAGGATAATCATGGCATGAAAATGTTAGCTTGAAACCAAAATTACTTCAAGAACAGACCAAGCAAAACACTGGGCAAATGTTGGGAAGGATTGCACAATATTGGCTCTCAAAGGTGATTGACTTCCAGCTGGAACTGGGCATTGCACAATCCCAGCAGTCAGTGGGGAGGTCTTGCAGACTGGAACTGTGCAATGTGCAGTTCAATCTGGGCACAAGCCAGGAGAGACTGCACATTGTGCAGTCTTAGTGACCAAGGCTCGAGGTTGGCTCCTGGAACTATGTAGTTCGCAGTTAGAGCCAGACCTAGGAAACCTCTGCATAATTCCAAAATCCAAGGTCGAGGCCTTGAGATCTAAAAATGCGCAGTGCATACTTGGGAAGACGAGATTCGGGCCAAGGAAGCCTAGATCTACCCAAGGGAATTGACAAATAGAACAGATATGAAGGATTGAATGATATTGAGTTCATATCTAAGTGAATGATAATGCATGTAAGTGAAACGAGTGCAGGAGTCAATCAAACTGAAGGAAAACGAAGCATGTGGAGAGAGTCTCCGCAACGAAGACTGATTGTGAAAAAATTGGGTAATGCATGCAACACTTGGGAAAGGAAATGCAAAACTTAAAACAAAACTTCCACAAGATAAAACAAGTTGAAATGCCAACATTCGTTTGAAAAAATGAGTGAAACAATCCTGTCACAAGCTAAACAAACAAAAGCGACAGAAAAAAAGCAGCAAAAGACTAGAAAAGCAAGACTTACCCGAAAAAGCAACGACGATCGCACTGCAAGTTCCTTGATCTCCTCAAGAATTCCAGAGCTCCAAGATAAAATGTGAAAATGATCTCTAGGTACATTGATCAAATAGATTTGGTCGATTTAGGGTTTATGACGTGAAGGCCAAAAATCAAGGAAAAAGCAACACTTGGCAACAGTTTCCAAAATAACTCGAGCACCTCCTCTGGACTACTAAAAATAGATCCCTTTTTCTAAGGATGATTTTTCGCTTTTTCATTTTTTTCTTTTTCGGGAAAATCTACCATGCATTGCCCATAGAAATTGTGTGCTTCCAGAAAGGGTTGGACAGCTTCTAAGCAAGAAGCTTCTATGCAATTTCTGGGTTGAGTGGCTCTGGGCTGCCTCTCATGCTCTGCATTGTTTCCTAGTTGAAGGTAGGTTGTCAGCTAGCTCTACACAATTTTGGAGCTGAAGGATCACTGTCATCTTGGACTGCGCAATTCCTGAGAAAAAGGTTGGTTTCCCTCAAGGATTGTGCAGTTCACTAAGGCAAGCCTAGAACTGGGTGAAAACCAAGTCAAGAGATTGGCTTGTGGGTTAGACAATAATTCAAGTGAGAAAAGACAAGCCATAATGTGAAATATGAAGCTCAAAAAAAGCAGAAGTACCTGGGTCAGTGCGAGATCAACTATTGTGATTTAGGAAGGAGGCTTCAAAACGAAGCATAGCCAAAATTTTGGAGGGTGGTTGTAGCCGCTACAATAGAATCTAAAGAGAAATAAAAATGTAATAGTGTAGATCTTGGATTTTTAAGTATTCTTTTTCAAATTTGTTGTGAGAAATTGTCCAATGGAATATCCACAATAGTTGACGGATCAAATCAGTATTAGAGCAAGTTTCTTTGGGTGTGTATTATGGATATTTGTAGGGGATCTAGATCAACAAGGCCAAAAGTTGTAAAACTCTAATCATGGCCAACAAATCTGTGGATAACCTTCATGATCTTACAGAGGAGCAGTTTTCACAATCGGACCAAAAGTTTTCTAATATAAATTGTAATGCAAATATCTTCATGGAAGACCTAAGAAATAAGCTTGGGATATTTGGAGAATATGGGGGTTCTAATGTAGAGGACAAATTATAAAGGGGATCAAGAGCTCGGGAAGAAATAGAGAACTAACTGAAGAAAGAACCCATAAAATATCAACCCAACTCGAGTGTCATGAATCAATCATAGCCCCTGTTCAAAATCGAAGTGAAGGTCGATATTAAGCCACACCATGGCAAGATCAAGGCTTTGAGGCTAAATCACTAGTTGTAGCAACTGGAAGTGTATTTCAGTGTCCATCAAATTGAATAAGAACAAAATATTTCATTTGTAAGGTTGAAATTAGAGGGCCATGCCCTAACTCAAAGGGAAAACCACAAAAAGAACCTAAGGCTAGAGGGAAAGCCTCAAGTGACAAAGTGGGAGGACTTTAAAACCCTCATTATGTAGTAGTTTTAACCTATTGGGCATGTAGAGGACCAGTGGATTCAGTCATATTACTCCAGGAAAACATCAGGGATAATCATGTATGAGTACAAAATATAGATCAAAAATATGGCTATAATATTGTATATCTCCCCAAAGAACCCATATGTACTCCTCAAAATCTTGGGGGTCTACACCACCATCTATGAGAGAAAGTGATGTTGTTCAAGCCCAAATTGGTGGATGAGGATTGTGTACAGGCATAGTACCTGTAGAACATAGGCCTGAAGAAAGCACAATCAAGTGGATCGAATTAGAAGGAGAAACATAATACTTCTAAGGAGGGGAAGAAGACGTATAAAAGGGGAAAATATAAAAATATGATAGCCAAAACACATCAGTGTAAATATCCGAACAACCACTACAACATTGACGACCATATAGAGGAGAAGTGTTGGAAGTTGCATCTAGATCTTAACCCAAAGAACAAAAAGAAAGATAGTAAGAATAAGAATATCATGGCCATTGATTTGAGAAACCGAGTTGAATGTAGCTTGGACATGGATTAGAATATCGTTTGTTTATTAGTCTAGAAGGAGGTGAATCTGAGTATCCTTTAGCAATAGGAAGAGAAAGAAATGAACAAACTCTTATATATAAAGATACAGGTCAAAAAGACAAATATTGATGCTTTATTTGACTTATGATTATAGCTGAATATCATTGTATTAGATTTGGTCAAGAAATTTGGATTGGAAGTTCGTGATCATCCAAGCCCATATCCATTGGGATGGGTGAATAAGGATGCAAAGTTGAAGGTAACAAAATAGTGGAAAAATTTAGTTACCATTAGTGTTGATTTTATTGATGAAGTAGAACTAGATGTGGTTCCCCTTGATGTATGTGGAGTTGTGTTATGGAGTCCCTACATGTACATGTGAGATGCAAAATTCATGTAGAAATCCAACCAGTATCATCTCATTAAGGATGGAAAATTGTTCTCCATCAATGCACACAAAGGCAAGTCAAAAATTTTCCTAGTACGTGTCAACCAAGCCAAGAAATTGATTAATTCCAACAATAAGTATGTTTTATTGTTTTTAAGAGAAAACTAGTTTGTATAAGAGTCAGTAAGAGGCAAGGCATCCTTGGAGGGTTCTACTAAGAAACAGAAACAACAACTAGAACAGTTGTTGCAAGACTATAGGGATGTGTTATGAGAACCTAAAGGGTTAACACCTAAGAGGGAAGTGGAGCATGAGGTCTAGCTATTGATGAACTCCCCATTTCCAAACATTATGTTGTACAGGAAATCTGTTATAGAAGCAAATGAGGTGAAGAAACAATTGCAACTATTACTGGAATAGGGTGTCATTTGACTTAGTACATCACCATGTGGGTAACCCATCATTGTTATGCCAAAGAAGGATGGGAATTGGAAGATGTGTATATATTCTAGGGCATTGAAAAAAATCATTCTTAAGAATAGGTTCCCCATTCTCAAGATAAATGATCTACTAGATCAATTGAAACAATCAAAATACTTCACCAAGTTGGACTTAAATTCTAGATATCATCAAGGTCATGTCAAAGAAGAAGATATTATTGATTTGGGGTAGCATCGGATGTGTCTAAGCCTCAAATTTTGCAGGGAGGCTTGGGAACGTGCATTCCAAAGAACCCAGAAATCATTTTGGGAAATTCCACTCAGAGACAATTTTATTAAAATAAATAATATCTTTAATGGAGTTCCTAAGTCTAAACATAGGAAAATTAAAATATTAATGGGTATTAATCTAATTATGGGTGTAACTTCTTGAAAAAGACGGAGATCAAGTCAAAACAATCTAAGCCTTTGATTAGGAGTTAATCTAGGCCATTGGTTTTCCAACAGGAAGATATAAGAAGGGGCTTGAGATTCATTTGAAAGATACAACAAGAGAGATCAAGAAATCGATTTTCTAAAGTGAGAATTTCTCAAGAGGAAAAATCGACTGAGCAGATTTCTTGTAGCAGAGGAGCAAGGATAGATTCTGGAGAGAGATTGATTTTCTCAGTCAAAGAATCATCATCAGAGAGAGGCAGAGGGGCAAGGATAGCTTCCGAAGAGAGAGTGATTTTCTCAGCCAGAGAATCATCAGCAGAGAGATGTAGAGGGTAATCCAGTTGTGGCAGCGCTGAGCCAGAGGGGTTGATGCAAAGGCAGTGCAGAATCTAGTGATGAGTCTGAAATTTGCAGAGGGAATTTGAGTTTCAGAAGCCGAGAGCCAGGGTGTGAGACCGGGAGGTAGAAATAGAATCTCCTGGGCAACAAATCAACCAGCCAGAGGAGTGACACAATTCCCAGAGAGCTTGATGTTCCGCTGACGCAGATACTGTGCGGAGGCAGCCAGAAAATCAGGGGGAAATCAGTATGGGATTGGATTAGCCCGGATTTCCAGTGATTGTGTGAGGTAACCTCACAATTCTTTATGCCATTATTTCTCTCTGTAACTGAATAACCTTGTGAGGTATTCAGAGATGTATTCAAAATTTGCTACTACTTAATAGTAGTAAACCCTTAGAGTTGTTGCACCGGTTTTCCCGCATTGGGTTTTTCCGGGGACATTTGTCCAAAACTAATGATGTCCTATGTGTTTGTATTTCCTTTCTTAGTTTCTATGTTTGAGAATCATATTTAATTTGGTGTAGGCCCCTTCAGTAATTTACTTCAATGTTACAAGAAGAAATCTGATATAAGTTTGTAACGTAATTTACGATCTAAGTGAAGTATATTCAGCTGGTTACAGTAGGATTCCAGAGATTGTTAGATCAGGAATTGTGAAACAGGAAGAGCAGATCTAGCACTGAAGTAAGGGCCAACTTGTTGTAGCAAGAAATAGTTTGAATCCCCTAAGGAATTGTGCAGTTCTAACGAGGGCTATATTTTTGAGGCTGTCTCCCTCTGAGTGAGTCGACAGAGAGGTAAGACTGTCAGATCAAGAATTTTTCAAGGCAGAGGAAGCCATGTAGATCTAGAGGGACACATTTTTATGAAAGCTGAGTGATGGGCAGAAAATCCATCGGAATAAGGAAGTATGTCGCATAGTGAGGGAATACTTCCTCGGTGATTTCTTGTTGAGGAAATCAGTATTTCTCATTTGTTTGGCAATAGAGGAGAAGCAGACTTACTAGATACATCAGGGAGTATGTAATCTAGCCTAGAAGTTATGCAGTAGGGAGAAAGAGGGAGTTGTTCGGGAGTTTTTGAAGGATATGGAAACTAGTGGCTTGAGATATCAAGACAGGTTGGACAAAGCATCAAACTACGTCAACTGGAAGGCTAGAATGTCTTTCCTTCTAGATGAGCATGCCCTTGAGATAGATGTCGATAGTGTGGTGGCTAAACCTTCGAATGCAGATCCGCTGAAGAAGTATAAGGTTGAGATGGCGAAGGCCAAGAGGATGATCTTGGATGGAGTCAAGGATCACGTGGTGTGCCACATTTCTAACAAAGAAATTTCTAAGGAGATGTATGATGCCTTGGCCACATTGTATCAGGGGTCTTTTGAGCAGCGGAAGATGTACTTAGAGAAGAAGATGAGATCTGCTCAGATGCAGAAGGGAGAACGTGTGGATCCATTCCTCACAAAGATGAAAAATACCCATGATGAGTTGTCGGCTACGGGCATACACCTCAGGATTCAGAGTTAGTGAGACTGGCCTCAATTTTGTCTCAAATGAGTGGCAAGTCTTTGTCCAAAGTATCCTGGGTAGAGCAGCGTTGCCTAATTGGGATGAGATGTGGGCAGCTCTAAAACAAGAAGAGTTGAGGAGAGACCTGGTCAAGGTCAAACTTGACAGAAGCAGTAGCAACAGTGGGTTGAAGCCCAAGGAGGAGGAGTAGAATGCAACCCTTGCATTCAAGGAACAACAAGGGAAACAGAGACGAAAGAAGGATTTCTCCAAGGTGAAGTGTTTTAGATGTGGCAAGATGGGCCACTATGCATCCCAGTGTCCCTTGAAGAAAAAGGACAAGGATGAGAAGCATGATCCTAAGGTTGCAGCTGCGAAGATTGACAAGGAGGATTTCGCCATGACAGTCGAGATACCTCCAGAGGGAGGTGGGCTGATTTGGAGTTGTAGTTTGAAAGAGATACATATGGGTAGGATCCTTGAGGAGTCCACCTCTTGGATCAATACCTTGCTACGGGAGCCCGGTTTTGCAGTAGCATGATGGACTAGTGTCTGATGATTCTGAGGAGTGACAAGGAGAGAGTTACAGTGGCTAGGAGCGCCAGAGACTGAACAACACAGAGAAGAGTTGGTAGCAATGTAGATGGCACGGAGTAGAGGTCAGCAGTAGCGTAGTAGATTCAGAGGGTCAGCGCAGAGACTACTAGCAATCAGTTACATTATTCATGTGGTATCATCCTGAACACAGTTAGTTCAGTAATTTTGGATGTTTTTCAGTTGCTTCTCTCAGCAACTGAGTTGCATTACGGATGCATTGTTAGTAGTGAAAGTGCTAGAAGCATAGAAGATGCAGCATTTGAGAGGGAGTTGTAGTATAGATGTAACACTAGCAATGGCAGTGTCATAGTCAGTAGTACAATTGCAACAGCAGCGCAGTAGTTGGTGGATAGCATGTCAGACATCAACAGCACAGAGGATGATGCTTCAGAGTCAGAGTAGTATGTTGCTAGAGCACATTCCTCGCTAAGAGGGAGTGTTGATTTGGGGTAGCATCGGATCTACTCTAGGCCTAAAATTTTGCAGGGATGCTTGGGCACATTCATTCCAAAGAAAATAGAAACCGTTTTGGAAAATTCCACCGAGAGACGATTTTATTAAAATAATTAATATTTTTAATGGAGTTCCTAAGTCTAAACTTTGGAAAATTAAAATATTAATGGGTATTAATCTAATTGTGGATGTAACTTCTAGAAAAAGATGGAGATCAAGTCAAAGTGATCTAAGACTTTTATTAGGAGTTAATCTAGGCCATTGGTTGTCCAATAGGAAGATATAAGAAGGGGCTTGAGGGTCATTTGAAAGATACACCAAGAGAGATCAAGAAAAGGATTTTCTGAAGTGAGAAGTTCTCAGGAGGAAAAACAGATTGAGGAGATTTCTTGCAGCAGAGGGGCGGGGATAGCTTCTAGAGAGAGAGTGATTTTCTCAGCCGGAGAATCATCAGGTGAGAGAGGTAGAGGGTAATCTAGTAGTGGCAGCACTGAACCAGAGGGGTTGACATAGAGCCACGGAGAGGCAGCGCAGAAGCCAATGAGGAGTCTGAAATTTGCAGAGGAAATTCGAGTTTCAGAAGCCATGAGCCGGGGTGTGAGACCGGGAGGCAGAAATAGAATCTCCTGGGAAAAAATTGACCAGCCAGAGGAGTGATGCAATTCCAAGAGATCTTGATGCTGGGTTGACACAGATATTATGTAGAGGTATCCAGAAAAGTTAGGGCAAACAGTATGGGACTGGATCAGCCAGGATTTCTAGTGATAGTGTGAGGTAACCTCACAATTCTTTCTGTTAGTGTTTCTCTCTATAACTAAATAACCTCCTGAGGTATTCAGAGATGTATTTAGAATTTACTACTTCTTAATAATAATAAACCCTCAGAGTTGTTGCCCCAGTTTTCTCGTGTTGGGTTTTCTCCGGGACATTTGTCCAAAAATAACAGTGTCCTATGTGTTTGTATTTCCTTGCTCAGTTTCTATGTTTCATAATCATATTTAATTTGGTGTAGGTTCCTTCATTAATTTACTTTAATATTTCAAGAAAAAATCTGAAATAAGTTTGTAATGTAATTTACAATCTAGGTGAAGTAGATTCAGTTGGTTGCAATAATATTCCAAAGATTGTTAGATCTAGGAATTTTCACAGATACCTGGAAGACCACCTTCAAAACTGGGCAAGGTTTGTAAGAGTGGTTAGTCATGTCATTTGGCTATGTAATGCACAAGCTACATTTATAAGATTGAAAGATGATTTATTGTTCCATTTTATAGATTCATTTGTTACTGTCTATTTGGATTATATACTAGCATACAATGCTGCTTGGGAGAAACAAATCTCACATTTAACACAGGTGTTGGAGACATTAAAGAAGCACTAGCTACTAGAAAATCTCAAGAAGTGTGATTTTTCACAAAAGCCTTTGGTGTATTTAGGTTATGTGGTAGGTGGAAGAGAGATAAAGATAGATCTTGCCAAGATGGAGGCCATCATGAAATTACCAATACCTGCTAATGTTTCTAAGTTCAAGAGTTTCATTAGGGAAATAGAGTACCTAACAAAATTCATAGCCTCATTTTTAGTGGTAGAAAAACCTCTTCATGCCATTACAACAAATAGAAAGAGCTTTCAGTGGGGAAAGGATCAACAGAGGGCTTTCAAGCATCTAAAGAAGAATATAAATCAAGCACCAGTTCTGGAATTACCAAACTTGCAACAACCCTTTGAAGTGGAAATAAATGTGAGTGGGTATGCTATGGGAGTAGTCTTGATGCGGGGAGGAGTTCTGAATTATTTCATGGGGTACTTATTAATACCCTACCTATGACAAGGAGTTCTATACCTTAGTGCAAGTTGTGAAGAAGTGGAAGCACTATTTAATGGGAAAGGATATAGTAATCCACATAGATCACCAACCACTACAGTACTTGTAGGTCCAAAGTAAGCTACAATAGAATAGGCATTACAAGCAAATGGGGCTTCTAAAAAAAATTCATTTGGGAATCAACTACAAGAAGGACAGCACAAACAAGTTGGATGACATGCTTTCAAGGACACCGACATCAAAAATCACAACTTTGGGGACTCTTGTGCACATGGATCCATTCACCTGTGATGCAAACAAAGGGGAATATTTGAAGGATGAGGACTTTAGGGAGGTGTTTCAGTAGTTGCAAAGTCATAGTCATGTGCACAATGGTGACAAAATTGTTGACTACCATCTCCAAGACATGTTACTCTATAGGCTGGATTAAGCTATGTATTGCTAAAGGTAAGAGATTGTAGCTGATTAGAGAGGATAACACCTCCAAGGTTGCAGGACATTTTTTTGTAGAGAAGACCATGGCCAACTTGTAGAGGTATGTGTATTTACCTAAGATGCAAGAGAAAGTATCTAGGTTCATAAGTGGATGCATGCTTTGTTGTAGCAACAATCCTAGCAACAAGAAACCAGATCTATATCATCCCTTACTTGTACCAACTTCAATACATACATTGATGTTTAGTCAATACATACCTATACCTATTGGGTCCTTGCCCTTTCTTCCTAGTCGCTTTCCCCCCCCCCCCCCCATCCTCCCGCCCGCCCCATGCGTTGTTCCTTTCTGAGAGGTCTTCTTTGGTCTTTTTTCCCCCTCGTCTTCTGACCGGTCCCTCCTTCTAGATTAGTAAGTAATAATAATCCTTTCCATTATCATTATGATATAAATAAATGAAATAGAATTGTTGATAGAATTTTAAAGTTATGAACTATTGATCTTACCAAACCTTTTGGGTATAGTCATGAATGAATTAACTAGCCTATTAGGAATAGCTATATTCTTTATCTTTAGTTCTTTAATTTAATATTCTAATTCCATACTGTTAGATTTCTTTAATTTAGTATGAGGTCAATTGGTTAATCTACTTAAATAAACTTTTATAGAAAACTTTGTTATTATTAATGATTATATATTGCCATGATCTAACTAACGGGGTAAGTTGGCCCTTTAATAAATAATTCTAAAAATTTCTCATTATTTCATTCTATATTTTGTTTGTAATTTAGTTTCACTTTAATAAAGAAATCTAATTAGTTTCACTTTAATAAAGAAATTTAATGATTGGTGCTAATTACCCCATTTATAGATTTAATATAAATGAATAAGAAATTAAAAATGAATTTAACTAATAAAGGTCCTTTGATTTAATATCTAATTAACTAATAATATTAATTTATATTTTATTTATATTATTTTAATAATAATAATGAATATATTATTATTTTATACTCATTTAATATAAACAGTTAAATTTATTCCTATTTAGTAATAAAGTTAACATAACAAACTTTTTTGAATGGCCCTATCCCTATCCCTCGATCTAGTACAATTTCCCGGTCAAATATAGTTGTTTCCTAGTACAGTTTCCCAGTCAAATGTAGTTGTTTCCTAGTCAAATATAGTCGTTATTAGAGCTGTTGGTTGATCTGCTCTCCCTATTTAAACTTCTGCCATGATTTGGTTCCTCAACTTGTCCTGACGATAAACCACACTTGTTGGTTCGAAAAGTGTCGACAAATGTATTATTATGTGATTTCCGCCAAAGACTCTCCTCAAAAAACTTGACATGGATCATAGAAGCCTTAATTCAATAGAAGATACAATTTTTTAAAATAGGTCCATAACTACAAGACAGGGGTAGCATGACCTTTGTAAGATTGGGTTGAAAGGACTTCTTCCAAGCAAAGCTAAATGGTACACCATAGAGAAGGTGGAGGAAAAACTTCTTCTCCTCATTAAATAAAATATTTTAGGGACCAAAAGAATCCAAAAACGGGGATTTGTGATATGAATTGGATCATTATATTTTTTCTCATCCATCTCAATTATTTTAGAGGGAAAATGTGGAGGAATCATCTCACGGTATCGTTTTTACCAAAAGAACCCAGTTTGGAAAAACAAGGCCTGAAACCTATTGGGAGAATTTTGAGGTATCGAGTGATGTTTTTTGGGGGTAAGACTTTTTTTCTTTAGTTCTGCACCTCTTTTCTTACTCTACACACATATACCTCTCCAACAGTGCAAGAATCACATTAATCAATTCTATATGTGAAAGTTATGCTACTCGGAAGTTGACCTTGTTGTTTTTCCCACCATAGTTTGAAATGATGCCATGTCAGCCCCCATTATTCATGAAAAATTGGGCTAGCCATGTGATTATTATGTATAAGACTCTAGAAGAATCTATATAGTAATTCTAGTTAATATTTTAGGTAGTCTAACCTAACCACTAGTAAGCTATTGGGTTGTGTTATAATCAGGCCAGCAGGAGGAATATGGGTGTCATTCTTTCAAGTGCATTTGTTCCATAGTTGAGAAAAAGTAGCCAAGAGGGATAAGATATAGATTACACAGAGAGGATTTGTTCCATGTAGCCCCCATTATTCATGAAAAATTGGGTTAGCCATGTGATTATTATGTATAAGACTCTAGAAAAATCTATATAGTAACTCTAGTTAATATTTTAGATAGTCTAACCTAACCACTAGTAGGCTATTGGGTTGTGTTATAATCAAGCCAGCAAGAGGAATATGGGTGTCATTCTTTCAAGTGCATTTGTTCCATAGTTGAGAAAAAGTAGCCAAGAGGGATAAGATATAGATTACACAGAGAGGATTTGTTCCATGTAGTAGCCCATGGTCCACAGGCCATACTTCTTTGTACTTGTATCCATATTTCCATTTAGAGAAAGAGAGCGGAGGAACCTCACCTTCCAACTGCATTTTTCTCTCGAAAGGGTTTCCCATGTCATATCTTGTGTCAAATGTGTCTGAGAGATTTTATTTTGGTGTTCTCTATTTTTTGCATAATTTTAATTTGCATGCATACACTATTAACAATAATCTACAGATCTATGAATCTAAAGAGAAATATAATTGTAATAGTGTAGATCATGGATTTTTAAGTATATTTTATCAGATTTGTTGTGACGAACTGTCTAGTGGAATATCCACGATAGTTTACAAATAACAGAATTTTCAAGCAACTACTCATTGTAGGCTAGAACCTGATTAAGGAACCAACCTCTGATGAGCAAGCTCTGAATTTCTCTAGGCTCCAACCTCAATGGAGGAACCCACCTTCTTCTTCAACTCTATGTGGACCTCTTTTCAAAATATTTCAAGCTTCATCCACTTTCATCATCTATAGTTATCTGTTAATAAAGAAAAACAATCACAACTTGCAATCACTATTACCACTATCACAACCTATTTATACTATCACCATAGTCATTGACATTGTAATCTTCAAACATTGTCACTATGAATCATGGCACTTTAACCTGCACATTATCACTGCAATCACTGCCATAAACTATCATATCAACCACTATCATTGGCTATCATATTTTTATCCATGCTTTGTTCGAAATAGTTCATCAATCTCGTCACACAAACTTCTTCTCAGAAATTGTTCTTGTCATATATCCAAAACCACTACAACCATCTCATTGACCCTCAAAAACATGCAATAGATATTTTGGTCATCAAATATGTGTCAACAAGGATTTATATACCTCTAGAAGTATCCACCTATAAGCCCTTATCCCCATGCTTCTTCCAAAATCCAATTAGGACCAATAATGAGCCCAAAAATCCGTAAAAACCATATAAAAATAATATATTGATTTAAAGGTTCTAAAATTTGCCTCTTTTCAGGTGCACTTCTAGAAATTGTCACTTTCTGACGTCGGTGCTATAGAATGTACACCATAACTTGTTAGCAGTGTGACAAAATAGCAATTATATATAAAAATAAAAACAAACACAACATATCAACTAGTGGAGGCCAAAACCATGATATTTGGTGGGTAATGGGAGTGCCTTACAAGTGTCGCTACGTAGTATGAATTGTAACACAATCTCCTAGGATTATTATATTATAATTGATTTGTCTCTAAGGATTTTGTTGTGTCAATCTGATGTATGAAATCATTTGACATGTCAATACCATACCTAATCCATTTGTGTCGCGCGTCATAGATATTAGGATTGTGGGTGAGTTCCAATTGGTCGTTACATGAGTTGTGTCTATTCACTCGAGTAGTCCCAATAAGTGCTAGAGTCTATGTAAAAAAATTCAACCTTCACAATGGATACAACAATAAACTTGGCTACAAACTTTGATTATATGGAAGAGACCATACTTGGACTTCCACCAAACTTCCGCCAGTTTATACTAGGGCCATAGCTAGATCTCAATAACAATATTGGCCTTTGGTAAAGCTTCAACTAGTATTTTGTCTTCCCCCAAGTTTGGTTTCATGAATTTCGCCAAACTTCTACCCATTTATACGATGTACATGGCCAGATCTCGATAACAATCTTGACCTCTTCCAAAGCTTTACCTTTTCTTTTGTCTTCTGGCAAGTTTGGTTTCATGACTTCTGCCAATTATGAAACTTTATCATCATTACACCCAATATAAACAAGGTTCCTCAAAATGTAATTAGAATAGGCACAATTAGAACCAGATTCTTCACATCAATCTCAAACTAAAATGCCATGTACAAGAGTTTTCTTCAAACACAATGTAGGCAGAATAACACAACCAAAACTATATACTTCACATCCACTTGGTCCATCCATATGTTCTTGTTTTTGAAATGTAGTTTGATGAGGAACTTGGGTGTTTGTATATATAGGCCAATTATGTGGTCTAGAGCTAGAAGGGAAGACCGCAAGCCAATTTTCATGCCTAGAATCCTAGGACTTAAAACAAGGTCAATACATTTATCATATAATTGTACTTAAAGTTTGATCAATGTAATCCAGATCTTAGGAAGTATGTCACCCATATTAGCACTCAACTCCTCCTTTTGTCATATGACCATATCATATGTCTAAGCAAGGCTAATGTATATCCGTTAATATCTATAATTTCAAAATGATATGATTGTGCCCATATGACCAAGTCCCTAGGGGTCCTTAGTAATTTGCATGATGATGTCAACATGATGTTATCATGCCACACGGAAAGTTGCAAGAGGTGCCACGTGTCACCTGTATTTGGGAGTTCACCTAATCAAAACTTGTCAAATCTCCCTACCACGTGGTAGTTCTTGGTGGAACCACATAATCATGCTAATGTTAACTATTAATGTTTCATGCCATGTTGTTTCCACATCACATATGCTACCACATCACGACTTGTATTTTATTGTCACATGCCCGAGTTTCCATGTCATCATTGAAGGGGTAGGAGATCCATGTGTCATGTGTCAAATGGTCCATGTCATTGACATTGACCAACCACTATAGTCCATCTATCCTGTATGTCCACTTGGATATGACACACCATTCCAATGCTCGCCACATGTCATTTGTTTATTGGCTTGACAAGATGTGTTACACATCATGCAACTCTTGACATCATCCACCATCCATTTTCTTATTCAGTTACTAGAATTGTTTGGTCATGGAACAGGTGCACACTCTTACATGTTAACAATCATGTAAATTTTGTTGAGATCCACCATTGACCTAGTCAATGAACCATGGATGTGCTCGTAAGGTGCACAGTCTTTAACATATCAATAATTTGGGTTTTTGTCATATAGTTTGGACCTCCAACTAATTTTGATTTTCAAATCGCCATAATTTCTTATTCGTGCGGAGTCTTTTATACTAGGATATATTGTTAGAAAAATATCGATGAGACCTATGCAATCATGTCATTTATAGGACCATTAGGGCCCCATAATTGCATAAAATACTAAAATAACTTCAAACTCCTTAACTTCACTTGATGATATCTTGTAAGTGACCTAGCTATCATATTGCTTCATAGACTCAGGTATTGTTGCTTCCTTAGGCATCATAAATGATACTATTGTAGACATAGAAATCCATTTTAACATCAATGACACCTTGTTATCATTAATGAAAACACCATGTGCAACAAATTCTACTTTTTTTATCCCTCTTTTTCTTGCTTTTCTACCTTAGATTAAGGACATTTTGAAGTAAAGTGACAAATTCTACCACAATTTAAACATTTGCGGGTAGCTTACCTTTATACTTGCTAGATCCTCTCTTTAACTTCCTCACAAATTGAGTCATCTCATGATCTAACTCATTACTAGAGAACTCTTGATGTTATTTATACTTCTTTGAAGCTTTGAAGGTAGCCTCCTCTGGTTCTAACTTCTCCTTTCCAAGTCTCATTTCATAAGTTGTGAAAATTCCATGTAGTTGTTCCATCATGAGAGTGTTCAAGTATTGGATCTCTTTAATGGAAAATATCTTTGCATTGAATATCATGGGAAGAGATCTCAATAATTTCTAAAACACTACATCTTCATCCAACTTTTCATTAAGGCCTCTAATCATGTTAGCTACTTCATCAACTCTGAGGAAGAATTTTGCAATACTTTCTTCCTCGTTCATTTTTAAACTTTCTAACCCCATTCTATATATTTGAAGTTTGGCTTTATTTGCCTTGATATCTCTTTTGTAGCTATTGTTAAGCTTATCCCAAACCTCCTTAGCGTATTTGCAATGCATCACTTTGATTAGTTTAGATTGGTTAAGACCAAACAAGATTGCATTATTAGCATTTGGATTGTTTGAATAGTCCCTTCTTTCATTTGGATATGTTGGAGGAGTTGTTGGCACTGTGTACTCAACTTCAACATGCATCCATACATCAACATCAAGGTACATGAGGTAGGCTTCCACTCTTATCTTCCATAGTACATAATTTTCTCCATCAAATATTGGTGCTATTCTTGAAAATTATCCATCTTGACTTGCCATGATTCCCAACATATCTACTTTCCAGATCTTAAACTATCTTTGAAGGAACTTGCTATGATACCAATTGTTGGGAATCAAGTAATATTTGGGTGGGGGGGGTGGGGGTGGCGGTGTGAATTAGTATTATACAAATTTTTACAATTATGTAATCAATCAAATGCAATCAACAAAATATCAATGCACCATTCACATAACATGTTGAAGATAGGGAATTAACATGGAAACCCATATGGGAGAAAACCACGAATTATTTTTTATTCTAATGTAAATCTGAGCTCCAACTTTTAATTACATCGAATTATGTAGGCACCAAACCCCTTTTCTTTACAATCAACTACTTATTGGAAGCTCCAACACCCAATATTTACAAGAACCAACCTATTACAGTTGCTCATATTTCTATTTCGTTCACTTTCAAACTTAAATCCACTACCTTTAAAATATCTATGAACAACTAATTAATTATTTGATCTCATCTCTAACACAGGAAAATAACATGGAAAGTCATATGGGAGAAATCCACAAATTATTTTTATTATAATGTAAATTTGAGCTCCAACTTCTGATTACATCAAATTAAGTAGGCACCAACGTACAAGAAGCAACAATCTCCTTTTCTTTGCAAATACCAATCTATTGGAAACACCAACTCCCAATATTTAGAAACACCAACCTATCGCAACCACTCACATATCTATCTCATTCACTTTCAAACTCATATCCACTCCCTTTACAAAAATTCACTAAATAATTAATTAATTCTTAAATATCATCTTTGTCTTCTACATCAATCTTTCTTCCCCTTAGTTCACAAATTGAATTGCATTATGATTTAGGTTTAAAATACTTAGTTTTTACATGCATTTCCCTTTTATACTCCTCGTACAAATTGAACTGATTGTTCGTCTCTGCGTTGGCAACGATTCTCTCTCTTCGTTTTGCATCAACATTTTTTTTGACTTCGCGTTGTCAATTATTTTATTTATATATGTTATTCTTTTAATTTTCAACCACTTCAAACTTTAATTCTTCAAAATAATTTGGCACTGGAACACCATTTTTTGTTTCATAGCCATTACTAGTTGTCTCCCAGATGGATGTAACCAATGGCCAAAACCTTAGTCTTAAAGTTGAATGGTGCTTTAACTAGAGCAATTCATCCAACAATTAAATGATTGATACCGTCCACAACACTCCAAACATTTTGGTTTTAGATCTATGACTAAAAACATATCCCAAGACCCCCCTACCTACCCAAAAGTTAACGAATGGGTGGGGGTTTGACATTTGTTGCTAATGCGACTTAATTTCCCTTTTCTCGATCCAACGCACCAGGAAAAATCCATAAACTAAACTAATCTAATGGTAAAGGATACATTTTTGGCCCCCCTTTTTTTCGAGATTTAACGAGGGGGGAGGGGCCCATGATTTCTCATATGCACCCAAATCAACCGTGGCACCATGTCCATTGGTCAACTTGTTTAATACTGTTGAACCTTACAAAATTTTCCTTCCATATGTCATGCCATGAATGTCAAGGTTTTGTCGCATTAGCTTCCTTCCATATATCATGCCATGAATCTCAAGGTTCTATCACATTAGCTTCCTTCCATATGTCATGCCATGACAATGTCACATGTCACTTGAAAATGGGTCACTTGGCCACCCAAAGGGACAAATCTGCTTTCTACATGTCATGCTCATAGAGTGTCATGTCATTTCATTTCTATGTCAATTCCACCTGTCACCAACTGGCTACTAGCTCACGCTACCACCTATTTGAGGTCCATCTCCTATGTATTTATGAAGAAATCTGGTATCATGGTGTTCTGGAAAGTGGCATAACTGCTACATACCCAAAGGCTCAGGTACCCAACTACACCTCTCGTGACCATGTCATCAGGCTAGCTCAGTTGGCCAATAATCTGAGTCCTCCAATCAATATATGACACCTCTTGTCTCTTCCACGTGGTTGCCCATCATCGTTTGGTCCTAAAAAAAATCCAATAACTGGTCAATTTCTTAATTATTTCTTTATTATATCTCTAAAATGCCTAAATACTTGTATATGTCTTTTAGTGTGGAACCATGACTAACATGGAGCTATGACCTATCAACCTTCAAAATAAATTAGGATCTGTATCTTTGCTTAATTGGTTTCATTTGTACAACTCACAGATCAGATATCTTTTTCTCCACATGAAATTTCATCAAACATAACCTTAAAATGTTTGTTTCCTAAATGAATCTAGATCTCAATAACAATGAAACCCTTGAATTACGTCTAGATATCTGGATATTTGAATATTTTTCATTTACTTAACCATTGTGCTAGTCCCAGATTCATTAACTCTCAAATACAAGAACACACAGATATAAGAATATCTAGATACTTGATTGTCCATATATCCCAAATATGCCAGATGGCTCGAATAATTTGTGCTTCTCGAATAAGCCTAGATGAATCTGGAATTTGACTCTTTATTCTAAGTGCCAAATTGGTTGCACCCCTGATGGCATATATGCCCAAATACCCTGTATCCTTATCTAACTACTAAACATTCCTTCACTTCAAATCACCTTTTCTCTTATTAAGATCCATTTATCATGGGAAAGGTTTTTGGAGGGTTATCTAATCAAGCAATTTGAATGTTTTTTTAACAAGTTACTTGCAAAAAAAAATGCTTTCAGAGATAGGCTATTAGGCTACACATACAACAGTCAATAAATATAAACACACTTCAATAACAACATCAATATGTTGGGTATGTGTTATATTATTTGCATGATTAGATTTACATGTGATTCGTATGTGTTGAGTGCAATGGGGAGGTCATAGGGGCATGGAAAATTCCATATCTAGGGGGGTGACAAGGGGTATTTTTTTCTTTTCCATGGGTTTAGGGGTGGAGACACCCCCCCCCCCAACCCCCACAAAAAAAGGGTCATTTTTTTAATCTATTTTTGGCATTTTTCAACACATTTTTTGTTGTTAGTATCTTTGTGGCAGATGGTGGTTCATCCCATGGTTTTGTGACTTCGGTTAAGGAAAAATGGTTGTATTCTAATCTCGAGTTAATGGATTTCATGTTTATGGATGTTTTGGGATATATATAATGTATTGTAACATTGTAAAAAAAAAAAAAAAAAATGATTTTCCTAGCTTGGGTTTCCAAGATAAAATATTTGTGTCAAATGTGCGCATGTGCCATTGCATCTTTTCTATTTTTATTAAGAATTTTTTTTGTAGAAATTAACTGTATAAAGTTAAAACCAATAACTTCAATAGTTCTTCTTGAATCAATTTACATGGGATATTTTACATTTTTCTTATTCATAATATTCTTTAATAAAGTATTCGATTATAGGGTTTTCAATATTCTTTATCTTTTCTAGATATCTCTCAACCTCTTCTATCTCCAAAGGTATTTACGGGAATTCCTTCTCATTTTGTCATACATTTGATGTGTCTTCTCTATATAAACATGCTTTTACCCTTCTTAGTTTTCACAAGTCATATTCACACCCTTCTTATCCTGTCAACTTTTTGTGAAAATTCCTCCCTTTCATGCCTTTAATTAGTCATTTATCACATATGTTAACTTTTGTAAACATATTTTTCAAACGAATCTTCTTCGAGACTTCTACAATAATCATCATTTCATTAGTCCCATTAATCTTTCTATCATCTTCTCCAGTTGGTATTTTTTCTCTCATATTTCTTCTCTTTGAACCTAAATTTTAATCACTGCAATCTTATTTTCTCTTTTCTTTTCTTGCAAACTTCTTTTACCTTCACACTATGCTAATAATCACATTTTCATATCTAACCTTTTTGTATCAATTTCTTGGTAATTCTCACCCACTACCAAACTTGATTTTGTCTTTGACAAAATAATTTCATCAATAATAATAGATTGTTGAACTTTCCTTTAGAGAGGCCAAATGCAACCAAAAATATAAGGATAGCTTCTCTTCAATTAAGGAATACAATTATGATCTACTACCACTTGATGCAATTTACATAAAGGGTATGTAATTTAATTATAGTTTTACAACAAAAACATAATAGTGCATGCTCAATAAAAATAGAAATTCAATCCACAACCAATAGAGTGAATATTCAATACATAACTAAATTTATAACAACTAATTTTGCAACCTTTTATTAAAACTAATGGCCAATGGTATTCAGGTTTATTACATTTATAGAGCTTATGCATAGGTTTATGTATTACCAAACACTAATAATGACTACATAAGACAAAATCAATAGAGCCAAAAGCCCCAATTACACCAAATTCCCAAAAATTTAAACTATAAAGTCATAATTGTTTGGTTCCCAAGTTGTTCCTTTTCTTTTGGTAACCCAAGCATTTAGATAGTTAATTATACATTTACATAGTTATTAATCATCTCCCAAAGTTTCAAATGTAACTTAATCTTCTAGGTTTGAATATTCAAAATCAAACCAAGAAAACAAACAAGTGGAAAGAAATTTGAGTTGTTGTGCCCCACTCTATGTTCAGCTTGGATGCGACCCTTAAACACCATATTTTTTGATGAAATTTGTAGAGAGGGTAGAATAAGATGTCCTTACATTTAAGAATCTAATTCCAGGTATTGAAGGTTCATTGGGTCAAAACACTAAGCCTCTAGCACTATTAAAAGATGGAAATTCGAATGTGTTAGCTTAGGACATCTACACAGTTTTTAAAACCATTTTAAAAAAAATGGTAGGAATATAGAGAAAGGTGGGCCTATATAGCATATCCAAATTTAAAACCTTAGACCCAAGAGATGTAAATTTAAAACCTTAGACCCAAGAGATGAGAGAATGTCGATGAAAATATTGGACCTCATCACTACCAAAAATTAGGAAAAACATGGAATTAAAACAAAGAAGAAATCTTGCAAATATTTTTTTAGCCACACCCTAGGGATGCTTCTGCATCAAACCCCCCTTGTTTGAAAATTTTAACATATTTCTCCACATCACATGATTGAATAACTAAACTTTTTTCCATCTTCTCTTTTTGTTTATTTTCCGAACTCCTATCTTTCTTATCCTCTTTGCCAATTATGTGTTTTTTTGCTAGAGATTACAATTTATACCCACCTTCATCTATGTCAAACTTGTCACCTTCTCGATTATAATGGGGCTTATTTATTCCCCACTTTTCTTGTTATACTCGATCACAAATTCTTTTTGTTCAAGCCTATCTTTGTTGTTTTACACTGCACCTTTCCTGCTACCACTATTAGCTCTACTTTCACTATGCATGTCTTCTAGTTTAGTCTCATATTTTCTACATTTATCATAATTGTTACCAACCTTATTTAGATTTTGTTTATGTGTTTTAGTATTAATTTTCACATCAATGTTTGTCTTATTATGAATTCACCACATGTTAAATGCACCTCAACTTTTCTATTATATTCTTCAAAAATATTTATCAAATTGTCTTAAGTAGACTTCATAATACAAGTGAATTCTTCATATTTTCTTTATTGAATGTCCTTCACATCAACACCATATATTTTAAAATAATAATTCATTAATATTCCAACACAAATTTTAGACAATATGATCTTCACCATCATGAGTATCGTTGCTATATACATTTTGTAATTCACTTCAAACTTATGTTCCATCTACATGAACTTCACCTCTAGAGGACCTGAGATTTAATGATACCTCCCATGGGAAATAAAAGTTGAATCCACCTGAGGGACAATGACTGGGACCAAGGAAGAGACCTCAAAGACAATATGGCCTACTCCATCATCTTCTACAATTGAAGATCAACTCAAATGTACTAAATTCCCTAAAAAGTAAGTTCAAAATAAGAATTTTTTGCCTCTTCATTTGGTTGTGTGGTGTTTATTTTAGAAATTACTTTGTCCATTATCAGAAATTACTTATGCTTTATAAATTTGTGGATACACTTGTCAATTGGGTTTATTTTGGGTGTTTGGGAGGAATAATTATTATCCTCCTTACCCATGTTCAATCCCTACAAGTGACATGATGAGCTCATATTGAGCATATTGTTGTAGTGGCTTCAAGCCTTCTTGTTGAATGGCCTTGAACCCTAAAATATCTTACCCTTGTTTATGGGCTAGATGGTGGAGTATTTTATTTCATGTAAAAATAAAAATAAAAAACCTTGTAGATACACTCAAATGTAAACATGAAAAACATTAACTGAAACTAGTGATTCTTTTAGGGTGATTTATCTATCTTTTTGGAATCCTCATATGAATATAAACATAGTAATTGCATCATTATATGTAATGATTTTTTTCTAAAGCATATGTTTTCATTTATTAGGAAAACATCAAGGTATAGAAAAATATGATTGAGTATAACAATTGTAAAGTATAATTGTTAATGTGATCTAACTTGTCATGGTTATTAGGCATAGCACCATCTTGCAATGATCATATGCTATAAGATCAACATTGCATGTGGACTAATATAGGAAGGATTATTTGATATTATTCTATGTGGTAGCGGTAGAATTATATTACCCATCATAACTTGCAATGCATGTACTATTAACCTTACTACATTGAACCATGTTAAATATTTCTGGTCAATAATAATTTTATCTTGTTTTCAAAATACCATAAACATAAAACTAACAACTATAATCATTAACATAGACATAAAACCAGTGATCCAATGATAACTAATTTTTGAAATTATTTAAAAATTTAAGTCCGAGGATATTAAATAAATTTAGTGTATTAGTATATATAATCATCACAAAAAACTAACATTTTCTTTCTAGACAATCATTAATGTCGACAATGTATACACAACATCTAGAAAATTAAAGAACTACTATTATTCTATGCAATGACGATTTTAGTAGACAATCATCAAGATATATGCTATATTGTAATGAATAATTTTTTTTAAATATATATTTATGCTCTATAACTTTATAGATTTACTCAATTATGAACATGAAAATATCGACTGAAATTAATGATTTTAGACATGGAGTTAATCCTTTGTTTTACTTAAATCCTTATACAAAAATAAAAATACAATAATTGTATTAATATATGATATGATTTTTATCTACAACCTATGTTTTTATTTATTAGAAAAAACATCAATATCTATAAAGTATAAATGAGAATAACAATTATGAAATGGAATGTTTTCGTTTGATTTGACTTATTGTGTTGAGAGGGGCTCTAAAACCGATTATAACAAAGATATGTAGGTGTAATGTAATATAATTTAAGTATGTCAATATTTTTAAATGTTGGGAAAAATATATGTGGAAAAAAAATGTTGACTTCATATGTTTATGTAATGTAATATGAAATGTAAAATGCAAAATGTTGGGGTGATAGGAGTGGGAGGGGTGATCATCTACCCCATCGAAAATTCAAAAACAAAATTGAAATGGGGAATAGGAGTATCAACTAATAATAAGGATGGGCTCCTTGTGTTATGGAAGGGCCTAGACCTTACTCTAAGTCTCGGAATCAAAAAATTAAGGGTAGTAGGGGATTCTCTGCTAGTCATCCAGATGTTTTCAACCCACAACAAAAGTTTTGATCTTTCAATCTCCTCCATGGTTAAAAGGATCATTTATTTTATGAATAATTTTGATGATCTCTCGCTATTCCAGGTCCTTCTCCAGCTCGACCGAGAAGCCTACGAGAAGGTGAATCGTGGAGCATTGTTGGGAGTGGGAGTGCTTGAAATAAATGGTTGGGATATGGGCCAAACTCCCATACCATAGAGAAATGATTGTATGGGCGGAGCGCATGGCCATCGATGATGGCACAGTCAGATACATGATGAGCGGAGTAACGGAATGCATGCAAGACAAGTGGGCGAATGATTGAGAGGAATTATCACTTGGTGATATTTTGGAATCCCAAGGTAAATAATTGTTATCCCTGACAAGATACATATCTCAACATAGGAGCTTTGTGGAAAGGAGGTTATTTATTTTGTTTGAGAGGTCTAGAATTCACACAGGAGATTTAATGATGAAGAGATGTAGAAAGAATTCACCTCGTGCCAAAGCAAATTGGCTGCATGATTGGTTCAATAGGTCTCTCGACCAGAACCTATACTTAATGGGAATGAATATTGAGAAATGTATGCATTAATGGCGAGAGTCAAAGGAAATTGTGAAGTTTGGGATGAAATCTTATATAAAGAAACTCCATCTTCGTATGTGGCACCTATTGGCTCAAGCGCAGAGTATAGGTTGATTACTTGTGTCTTTCTAAGTTAACTAAGGATGGATTCGCAAGGAGGGAAGCTTATGGACATTGAATCGGCTCAATGGAAAAGGGTCATCGAATTCTTATTTAAATTATTGATGGGGAGGCTTGACCTCCTCACGCGTAGAGTGGAATTGTTGGAGAAAGATTGTGCGGCAAATGCAAATCGTATCAATGTCAAGCTCAAGAGTGTAGAGGCATCCTTGGAGCAAAATATTGTCAAGATGGAAACATACATGATTTCCTCCAATTCAGAAATGATCAATAATATTCGCTAAGGTAAAGGAAATCATCGTTGGCCTTCCTGATTCAGTCATTGCTCAGTTGCAAAGAAATGTGGGATATGGTGATGAAGGAGCAATAACGAGCAGAGGGAACAAAGGAAACAGTGAGGAAACCAGACCTCCAAATATTGGTTAATGATTTTTTATGTATTGCAGTTATGTTTTTATCTTAGGTAAGTTTAACCGGGTTTATGGGAAATATCAACGTAATGTGAATTCCACAAGGTTCGTAGGGGAAAGAAAGTATTTTTTTTTGGAAGTATTGGAACATGGAAGTGGTTGAAAGGGTTGAAGCCAAATTTTTTTTTTATTTAAATGATTATGGTCGTGTCATATAGGTTTTGAATATAAAATTATCCATCTCGTTTTAAAAAAAATTGCAAATGCAAAATGTAAAATGTAAGACACAGACCTACCAATTTGATCAGAAGAAATAGGTTTGTGTATAATGTAACCTTAACAAGTTATTGTTTCATTAATAGGTTATTTATTTATAAATTATTATTGGTATAATAATCAATAATATTGATTATTATAATTATAATATATTATAATGATAATAATATCCATTATAAGTATTACTATATTAGACCTTACATATATTATGGATTACATAGAGTGACAATTCTCGATCATATAGATGGAGGGGGAGAGAGAGGGAAAAAGAGAGAAACGGAGAGAGGGGGAGAGGAAAAGAGAGGGGGGGGAAGAGAAGGAGAGAGGGAGGGAGATAGTGACTGATTTGGAGAGAGAGAGAGATGGGGGGGAAGGAGAGAGGGATGCGGGAGAGAGAGGAAGGAGGGGGATAGGAGGGAAGAGAAAGAAAGAAAGAGGGAGGGAAGAAAAAATACATGAAGAGATAGAGGTGGAGATAGAGATGGATTGACAAGGGAGATATGGAGAGAGAGTGAGGGATAGAGGAGAGAAGGATAGGATACAAAGAGGGAGAGAAGGGGAAGAGAGAGAGGGAGACATAGAGATGGAGGAGGGAGAGATGGGGGAGAGAGAAGGAGAGTGGGAGAGATGGTGGAGAGAGTAGAAGAGAGTGAGGAAGAGAAAGAGGAGGGGAGGGAGATGAGAGAGGGAGGGAGAGAGATAAAGTTGAATGGGGAGATAAAGTAAGGGAAGAACAAATACATTGATAGATAGATATGGAGAGAGAAGGATCGACAAGGGAGAGATGGAGAGAGAGTGGGGGATAGAGGAGAGGATGGAAGAGAGAGAGGAGGAGAGATAGGGAGACACAAAAATAGAGGGGGAAGAGAAAAGGAGAGAGAGAGGGAGGTGGGAGAGAGAGGAAGGAAGAGAAAAGGAGGGGGAGAGAGAAGGAGAGAGAAGGAGAGGGGGGAGAGAGAGAAGGAGAAAAGGAGAGAGGGATGGCAATAGAGATGAAGTTGGAGGAGGAGAGAGAGGGAGGGAAGAAAAAACACATAGAGAGACAGAGATGAAGAGAAAGAGGGAGTGACAAGGGAGAGATGGAGAAAGAGTGAGGGAGAGAGGAGAGGAGGGAAGAGAGAGAGAAGGATAGGAGATAGAGAAGGAGAGAAGGGGAAGAGATAGATATGAATACAAAAAGATGGAGGGGGTAGAGAGATAAGGATAGAGGTAGGAAAATAGTGACAAAGTTGGAGGGCAGAGTGAGGGAGAGAGGAGAGGAGGGAAGAGAGAGAGAAGGATAGGAGAGAGAGAAGGAGAGAAGGGGAAGAGATAGATATGAATACAAAGAGATGGAGGGGGTAGAGAGATAAGGATAGAGGTAGGAAGAGAGAGAGATGGGGGAGAGATAAAGGGAGGTGGGAGAGAAGACTTCAGGGAGAGAAGGATAAAGGGATGGAGGGAGATATGGATTTGGAGGGGGGGAGGGAGAGAAGAATAAAGACAAAGAGAGATAGAGAGAGAGAGAGAGAGAGAGAGAGAGAAGAGAGAGAGGGGGGGGGGGAGGGAGAGATAAACATATATGAATAGAAAGTGTGTATGTTCGAGGGGTGAGATAAGGAGACAAACAGGGAAAGATAGAGGGAGATACAGATATAGATAGAGTGGGGAGAGGGAAGAAGAGAGAAACAAAGAGAGAGGGAGGGAGAGAGATATAAACAAAGATGTTGGGGGGAGAGAGGGAAGAAGAAAGAGACACGCATAGAAAAATATATATCTTATATAATGTATATAATATTTAACATTATTAACCATAAAGGAAGAGGAAGTAATTCTTTGATAAAAGATAAAAGAAGTTGGATTTAGAAAGCCATGAATATTTTGGTTTTTCACTGAAATAGATGCATTGATTTCATTGGTGATGTTGATTCCTAATCCTATTTGATTGATTGCACTGGATGCATTCATTTCAATGTAGTTGCTTATTTCTAATGTTATTTGATTTCTTTCGCTAGATACATTGATTTCAATGTAGATGTTGATTTCCAATCCTATTTGATTTCTTGCACTACATACATTGATTTCAATGTAGATGTTGATTTCTAATCATATCTTATTGCTTGCATTGGATGTGTTGATTCCAGTGTAGATGTCGATTTTTAATCATATTTGATTGTTTGCACTAGATGCATTGATTTCAATGTAAGCACAAAAAAATTATTGACGATGTGCATTGATTTTTTTACTATAATAATCCAACCATAGATAAAATACTTGAATTTTCATCTTAAATAAAATGTTTACTTACCTGAAATGTGTTGAAAATGCAACAAGAAAATCTTAATTCAATTTTTTTTCTTAAATTAAATTAGGAATAAAATTGTAATTCCACATCACAAGACAACTTGTACAAGTTAACTAAGTTAAATCGACTTAGTTGGCTAAGTTAATTCATGTTGAGGGTCTAACTTGAGTCATGTAGAGTGTCTCCTACATTATAGGAGCCTTGGTTGAGTTTATTTTGAGTTGTAATTAATTAATTCAGTTTAACTGAGTTAAATTTAGTTAAACTAGTTCCAACTGATGGACGAACTAGTAGGAGGTCAGATAGTGGGGTGTTGCTTCATGTGTTTAACCAGTTAACTGATGATTCACTCATAAATAACTCATGCATGTCATATCTAGGAGTTACCTCGTTCAGATTGGAGTTCAAGGGCAATGTAATATCAATTGTATAATTATCTGAATTGTACAAATACTGCATGCAGCCAGAGAAAGAGCCTAAAGGAACTGCGCAATCTGATGGAGGAAAATTCCTATTAAATAGGGGCCCGGTTCCTCATTGAACAGCGCAAGGAAGTAGGAGATTGGAAGGCTAGGAAATTGGCTAAGTGTTGGCTAGAGTTAGTCTAAGAAGTTGTGCGAGAGATAGAGATAGTGCAAAGGTTGTCCAGGCTTGAGCAAAGCATTGTAATATTCTCATATTTTCTTACTAATGCAATATACAAATAGAATTGGTTTTTAGTTGTGGCTTTCCCCAGGAAATCATTGTGTAATGTGTTGATCGAATTATTTCTCTTGTATGCTTCGTGATTTCGTGATCGTTTAATTGTTACGTTGATGAGTAGAGTATATTCAAGTCTATTATTTTAGTAAATTACAATTAGCAGTTTGCATCTACATGGTATCAGAGAAGAAATCACTTTAGAAGAGGAGAATGTGAGTTTGTCTTTTGCGGGTGAAATTGAATTTGTAGTATCATTCTTCAGAGTCAGCAGGATGTCGTTATATGAACTAAGACTTGAATATGCCCTCGAGGGTAGTTTGAACTATATTGCTTGGAAGAACAAGATGGAGGCAGTGTTGGAAGACAACGGGATTAAGGAATTCATATGCAAAGATATTCCTAAGCCTCCAGCAACTGATGCTCAAGATCTGGCAGAGTGGAGAAAATTTGTTGCAAAGGCAAGAAGGATTATCCTAGGAGTTCAAGATCATATTATCTCAAACCTCCATGGTAAGGAAACTCCATATGCAATGTGGAAGGCCTTAACAAACCTGTTTCAAAACAAAAGTGGCCATAGGAAGCTGGTATTGAAGGACAAGCTCGGAAAAACCAAGATGGAGAAGAGCGACACAATACCAAAGTGCTAGACCAAGTTCACCCAATGTCGGGATGAGCTTGGAAGTGTTGGTGTTACAGTTGTTAAGATGATTTGGTCAGCCTATCACTTCAAGGCCTTCCCAAGAGCTGGCACAACTACCAGGATACGGTAAATGGGAGGGAGAAGCTACCAGAGTGGGAGCGTTTGTGGTCCTACTTGGTGCAAGAAAATATTTGGCGGAACACCATAAATGGATCCTCATCCAAGCATGATGGTGAGGAGAATTGTGCCTTGGATGGAAACGCAAAGAAAGGGAAAGGGAATTCATCCCATTCCAAATCAGATTCCAATCAGGGCGGAAAGAAGAAGGACTTGTCGAAGATTAAATGTTTTCACTGTCATGAGCTAGGACATTATGCCACGAAGTGTCCACACAAGAAGTTCAGCAAGAATCCCTCAAGAGGAGAGGTGGGTGAAGCTCTTGCTTCACAATTCAAGTTGGATTTCACCCTCATTTCTTGCATGGTGACGCTGGTGATGGGTAGTGTGTGGTATCTAGAGAGTGGAGCCTCATTCCATATGACTGGCAACAAAGAATTCTTCAATGACTTGGAGGAGAAGGACCTCCAGATGCATGTCGAAATGGGAGATGATGGAAGGTATAGTGCGACCAACATTAGTACTTTTGCTTTTCAGAGGGAGTGTGTTTCTCCTCTCACATTAAAAGATGTCATGTGTGTTCTGGGTCTGAAGAAGAATATGGTTTCAGTTTCTAAGTTGGAGGAATGTGGGTACGATGTGATATTTAGAAAAGGAAAGGCTTTCCTTCGTCACATAACCTCAGGACAAGTGAATCATATTGGGGTTTGGGTGAAGAACCTCTACAAATTGGATGTAGAAGATTGTGTTGTTTTGAGAACAAAAGAAGAGAAGGTGCAGAGCCGATACATCAGTGAATTGTGGCATAGAAGATTGGGTCACTTGCACCATGGAGCTTTGAAGATCATGCAACATATTTCTACAAGACTTCCCAAGGGTGCACTAGAGCAGAGAAATACATGCAAAGGGTGTACATTGGGGAAGTACACCAAAGCCACCTTTCATGATAAAGACAGTTGATTGCAAGCAATCCTTGAAAGAGTTCACTCAGATGTATGTGGACCCTTCTCAACAGCCTCCACAAACAAGCACAGGTAATATGTAATATTTGTAGATGATTTCTCACATAAGTGATGGATTTTCTTCATGCATAAGAAAGATCAGACGTTCTCTAAATTTTTTGAATTTAGAGCACTTGTTGAGAAAAAACACTGGCAGGAAAGTGAAGGCTCTCAAGAGCGATAATGGTGGCAAATATGTGTCAAATGAATTCAAGAACTTTTTTGCATCAGAAGGCATTCAACAGGAGTTAATAACACCCCATAACCCACAATAGAATGGGGTGGCTGAAAGGAAGAACATAAGTATTATGGGAGCTGCACGGGCGATGTTACATGATCAAGGCCTATCGTTGCACTTGTTGGCTAAAGCATGAAACGCGATTTTATATGTGCAGAACAAGAGTCCTCATTGGATTCTCGATATGAGTACACCAAAAGAAGATTTTTCAGGTGAGAAACCAAGTGTGGCACACTTCAGGATTTTTGGTTCATCAGTTTATTGTCATGTTACCAAAGATGCAAGGAAAAAGCTAGAATCAATAGTTGAGTTAGGCATATTTGTGGGGTACATTAATACACCTCACAACTATCAAGTGTATCTTCCATCTCACACGATGAAAGTGGTTTCGTAGAGATGTGAAGTTCGATGAAGAGAAGGCCATGAGATGTTCCCTTGAGAGGAAACTTCAGTTACATGCAGATGAGGATCTTTTAGCTCCAAAGGAAGAACCTCGAGATGATGTGGAGCAGACACATGCAAAGTAGAAGAGAATGAAAGCACCCACTCATGCAAAGACTTCCAAATATGGAAAGAAGTGCACCAGAGAGGCTGAAAGATTGATGCATGATGCTAGAGAGAATTTGGGATAACCCACATCACAGTGCATGCAGAGGAGGTCACCAGATCAGTACACTTGCTACATGGATCCAATGAACTTAGAGTGTAGAGATTGAGCCATCCTCATTCGAGGAAATAGTGCATAAAACAGTATGGATTGATGTCATTGTAGAGGATTATGACTCCATTATCAGAAACAGTATTTGGGAAGTGGTCCCAAGGCCAGTAGATAAGTCAGTGGTGAGTTCTAAATGGCTTTACAAGGTAAAGAAAGTAGTAGATGGGAATATGGAGAAACACAAGGTCAAATTTGTGGTCAGAGGGTTCTCTCAGGTGGATGGAATTGATTACAATGAGACCTTTGCTCCAGTGGAAAGGTACTCTTCAATCAAATATATTCTAGCACTTTCAATGCAGATGGGATGGAAGATACATTGGATGGATTTGAAGACAACATTCCTCAATGGAGTGATTGAGGAAGAGTTGTATATTGAGCAGCCAAAAGGATTTGATACCTTCAACAGAGAGTCGCATGTGCGCAAACTCAAGCGAGCATTGTATGGATTGAAACAAGCACCCCGCGCTTGGTACACTAGGATTACACTAGGATTGACAGTTATTTCACCACATTGGGCTTCACCAAAAGTGAAGCAGATGCAAACCTTTACCGTATTGTGGTTGAAGGTAAACTATTTATTATAATATTATATGTTGATGATTTAATTCTAACAAGTGATGAGAAGCTAGTAAAATCTTGCAAGAGAATTTGAGATGAAGGACCTAGGGCTCAGGCATTATTTTCTTGGTATGGAAGTATGATAAGGAGATGAGGAACTAATTTTCTCTTAGGGAAAGTATGCCAATGAGATACTGAAGGAGTTCCACATGGAGAGCAGCAAACCCATGGAGACTCCTCTAGCAGGGAATTGGAGGAAGGAATATGCTACTTTAGGTGAAGTAGTGGAGGCTACTAATTACAGGCAGCTTGTGGGTTCACTTATGTATTTGGTGAACACATGACCGGACATATGTTTTGCAGTTAATCATATTAGTCAAGCAATGGTTAATCCAACCAAACTATATTGGAACATAGCTAAACATATGTTGAGATACTTCAGAGGCACCATTTAGTTTGATCTTTAGTATAGACGGGCAGAGGGAGTGAAGTTGTAAGGCTTCACAAATGTAGGTTGGGCAGGCATTCCATCCGACAGGAAGAGCACATCAGGGGGAATCTTCAGTGTTGGGTAAGCAGCAATTTCTTGGTACAGTAGGAAGCGAAGATCAGTTGCACTCAATTTAGCAGAAGCAGAGTACATGGCTTCTAGTTAAGAAGCTTGTGAGGCTATCTAGATGAGGAAGGTCCTTGTTGGGTTAATTGGTCAGCAGATGGATCCTACAGTGATTTACTGTGACAATCATAGTTGTATCAAACTCTTTGAGAATCCATTTTTTCATGATCGTTCCAAGCATATCGACATCGGGTATCACCATCTGCGAGATTATGAGGGGAATCATGTTGTTGGAGTACATTCCTATAGAGGAATAAGATGCAGACATCTTGAATAAGGCATTGTCAAGAGGAAAATTTGAGTTTCATAGAGGGAGGATCGAAGTAGCAGATAATCCCTTTCTTGTTGAGGAGGAGTGTTGAAATGAAATGTTGAAAATCCTAATTTAATTTTGTCCTTGAATTAAATTAGGAATAAAAATGTAATTCCACATAACAAGACAACTTGTACGAGTTAACTAAGTTAAATTGACTTAGTTCGCTCAGTTAATTCAATTTGAGGGTCTAACTTGAGTCATGTAGAGTGTCTCCTACATTATAAGAGCCTTGGTTGAGTTTATGTTGGGTTGTAATTAATTAATTCAGTTTAATTAAGTCAAATTCAGTTCAACTAGTTCCAACCGATGGAGGAACCAGTAGGAGGTCAGAAAATGGGGTGTTGCTTCATGTATTCAACCATTTAACTGATGATTAGCTCATAATAACTCATGCATCTCATATCTGAGAGTTACCCAGTGGAGATTGGAGTTCAAGGGAAGTGTACTATTAGTTGTATAAGTATCTTAATTGTACAAATGGTGCACACATTTAGAGGAAGAGCCTAAAGGAACTGCATAATCCAATGGAGGAAAATTCCTATTAAATAGGGGCCTAATTCCTCATTGAGAAACGCAAGGAATTAGGAGCTTACAAGGCTAAGAAATTGGCTATGTGTTGGCCAGAGTCAATCTAAGAAGCTATGAGAAAAATAGAGATAGTACAGAGGTTAATCGAACTTGAGCAAAACATCATAATCTTCTCATTTCTGACTAGTGCAATATACAGATAGCAAGGATTATTAGTTGTGACTTTCCCCAGGAAATCATTGTGTAATGTGTTGATTGAATTCTTTCTCTTGTATGCTTCCTCATTTCGCAATCATTTAATTATTTTTTCTAATGAGTAGAGTAGGTTCAAATCTATTGTTTTAGTAAATTACAATTAGTAGTTTGAATCTACAAGGAATTTCTACAAAATGTTTGCTTCTTGAAACTTAAACTATTTCTAATTGACTACTTTTTTATTATTCTCATTTTCCATCATTCAAGATTGTTAGTCACTTTGCGTTCAAACGAGGTAATAGAAAACAACTACCATTGAACTTCATTTAACACTCCATAAGTCACAATGATTAACTTTGGAGAAAGCTACTATTAATATTGGAGAGCAAGAGAAAAAAGGTATGATGATTACTACAATATCTTGAGTTAAAGATTTGAAGGGTCTATGATTTCAACCGCCATTTTCATACGATCCATATGAAAATATGGCAA
Source organism: Pinus taeda (assembly GCA_000404065.3). Taxonomy (NCBI): domain Eukaryota; kingdom Viridiplantae; phylum Streptophyta; class Pinopsida; order Pinales; family Pinaceae; genus Pinus; species Pinus taeda. Next base: position 196,862 of record APFE030703015.1, on the reverse strand, counting down.
AACTAACAGGTGTGACAATAAGAATAATAGAAGAAAATAGATTAAGATTTATCACAATGAAGACTATTTGTAATTGACTACATTCTTATTGTTCACATTTTCTATCGTTAAAAATTGTTACATTATCCATTTGCATTAGAAAATTTATTTCATCACTCAAGTTATTAACAATCTCAACAAATTGAGATAACTAGGGAAATTTAAAATTAAAATGACCAAATTAATCTTAAACATAATTAGCATATTAAAATGATCATAGTAATTAGATGTTCAATAAATCTTGTGTGACCATGCATGACTGCAACCAACCTAGATCCATCTTAATCCTGGATCTATCAAGCACCGAGAGGGATCATATATCTTGAGGTGCAAACCTTTCCTCAAGTTTTGTACTCAAAAAAAGAGATTTGCACCTCGAGAGATTTTATCCCCAATCTTGGCACTCAAAAAATTTGGGCTTAAGATGGATTTAGGATTATCATAACTAATAGGCATATTGTTGAAGAATGTAACTAGTGCTAGTATTCATAATTGTATTTGAATCATGTATTTGTCAAAAGAAAGAAAATAAAACTTTTATAAAAGAAATTTGTATTGACTTATTAAAGCATGGGTTTCATGTTTGGGTCAATGTTCAATAAGTCAAAGCACCCATTGAGTGCTCTAGATCATTTGTTGAGTCAAAGTCTAAGTTATTTTGTAAGAAACCCTTTTTGGTTTCATGATGTCAAAGAAAGAACATGTTTCATTGTAAAAAATAAAGTATTGCATCTCATCCATCAATTCAGCGTTTGTCTCCTTGCAATTCAGCCTCTTCGATAACTTAAGTCGGCCTTATGAGCAGTCATGTCCTCTTTGAAAAATATTATATATACTTTCACTCGACCTTGTGAAGCATATGAACTACTTTGATCTGAAATTCGATGAGAAGAAAAATTCATGGAAGATATAAAAGGAAGAACAAGACCGAATTATGCAGGAAGAATGGGACTAGTAATTAACTATGCAATTTTCAAAGCAACCCCATTTGTATGTATTTCTAGGACTAGCAGCAAGGTACGGGATTCCAATGATAATGAGGAGAAGGAAGTGCTAGGAGTTACGATACTTTGATATAAATGTGAGGTACTAAGGAGGCTCAAGAGTACCCTTAGATGTACTTACTGATTATGTAGATACTAAAGAGAAATCTTCTTGAGTGTTGTTCTCGCTGCCACTTTTAGCCAGATGATTGGTCAAGTGATCTAATGTTGATTTAATGAATCCTAACAAAATTCCTATGTACCTGAGGGTGCATGGAAGTGGAACTCAATAAACAGGTGTTATCTAATGCAATACTACTCAAAGGGGTCCCAACATGTGTTACAAGGGTTTCCAACTAGGTGAAAATTCTTATATTTCCTATGTGTACACTTCCCCTACTACAATATTACCTAATGAACAACAAATAATTGTGTTATTTATAGATGTTCAAACATGTCTCTAGTGAGGGAAAAAAGATATTTAAAATATGTTCTCAAAAAGGAGCTATAATACCACTTGTGTTGTTTATTAACAGTTAAAATATACATATTTGTTAAAGCCCAAGATCGAAAAAACGGAGGCTCCTCTGGCGATGAGCGTTGGCGTTTCGAAGTGGTAGGGTTTCGGCTGTCAGGAAACCTGCGGCGGCAGAGCTCCCGCTCTGCACCTCCAGATCTGACCAACGCTGCAAGTATTCCAGTACGCAGGCAGATTAGGCGGACCAAATGATACCCCCGCAGGGGGATGGGGCAGAACTTCCGCCCGTTAATGGAAGCCAGCAAGGACCAGAAGGCAATACAAACACAGTCTCAGCCAATCAAGAAAAGTCCGCACAGGAATCGCAGAACACCGTGGACCCTCAAGCTTCAAACGAAAATCCAAAGGCTAGTTCGTCCACCTGTAAACCGGTTGCTACTCATAGACCAGAAGTTGAACTGCCTAGTGAAAGAATAAATGGAAGAATACAATATATGCACGATCATGCCCTCATAGGGAAATTTCTGGGCTTCTGGCCAAATGAAAAAGCTCTAAGAGGTTGGATAAATCACAAATGGAAGCTAAAGGGTGAAATAACCCTCCTCCTAGGGCCCAAGGGATTTTTCACAGCTATTTTCAACTGTCTGGAAGATAGGAACAGAGTATTTGATGGGGGGCCTTACTTTTTTAACTTTGCTGGGCTCTATCTCAGAGAATGGGTAGCCCGTTTCAACCCGGATAATGAAGACCTTAGCTATGCGCCAGTCTGGATCCGTCTATATTCGCTGCCATGGGAATATTGGGATGAAGACTCTTTAAAATCCATTGGATCAATGATAGGAGACTTTATCAAAGTTGCAAAAGAAACCAAAATGGTAAGACCCACCACATTTGTCTCCTACGCTCGGATCTGTGTTTACATGGATCTAAAGCAACCTTTGCCTGATACAGTCAGACTTTTCCATGAGGATCATGACTGGATTCAAGTGATTGATTATGAACAGGTACCTTTCCGCTGCAGGAAATGTCATGCGATAGGACATTTATTCAGAGACTGTCCCCTGAATAAGAAAGAGGCAACTCAAATGAATCCTGAATCACACCAACAGAATGGATTCACAAAAGTGATCAACAGAAGACGAAGCAACAAGAAGCCGAATGCCCCTCCAAAATCTCCACCAGGGGAGAACCACAATCCCTCTACCAGCAATAGCTTTGAGGCGCTAGCAAAAATGACATCACAAGATGAACCCAGCAAGGAAAAGACAACTCTCAAGGCATCACCGCCGGAGAAAACAAGTTCGACTCAGCAAAAGGAAAAAACCCCACAGATCTCTGATCCCGGGAGCAACCCAGCCATGGATATTGATAACCCTTTACAAAGTAAGGACAAAGGGAAGGAGGTAGAAGGACAATCGCAAGAAATACAACCCATGGAAGATGATAGTGACCCAATTGATATTGGGGAACTCGACCTCATAGGAATGGAACAAGCCTGCAAACAAGGCAACTTTGACAAAATCCATGAAAACCAAGTTGACAATTTGGTGGAAATATTAAGCAAGGCACAAAAGAAGTACTCCCTCGGAATACAAACAGGCAGTAAATGGGATGGCAAATTTGCATTCAAAGACAGCAAAAAAAGAGGCAGGAAAACAGCTTTGGAACGAACTATCAAGCTAGGAGCGGTCTTAGTGGAATCTGGCAGATATGCCAAACTTACTAAGTATTTCAACACCAACTTCAATCCCTCCCAATGAAGTTAATATCTTGGAACATAAGAGGGCTCAACAGCCCCAGGAAAAGGAAACTCCTAAAAAACTTGATCATGGAAGAACAACCATCAATCTTATTTCTTCAAGAAACTAAATGCTCACTAAATTTTTTAGAACGAGCAGTAGATAAAGCATGGCCGGGAGGCCAGGGGACAGCAGTGGAAGCGCAAGGAGCCTCAGGCGGACTTGCAATTCTATGGGATGCAAGAAAGATTCAGTTAAATAATATTCACGCTAACAAAAATTTCATTCAGGCTAGTTTTCATCTTATGGGTACCAACATTCATGGACACTTAACGAATGTCTATTTTCCCCAAGAAACGCAGCAGAAGGTAGCAATTTTGAATGCAATAGAGTAGCTCAATCAGGACAGGAGGCATCCGCTATGGGTGATAGGAGGAGACTTTAACATGATAGCTACCTCAGAGGAAAAGATAGGAGGACGCTGCAGAACCAATAAAGATGGAACACTTCTAAAGGACTTTATTCAGAGCAACTGGCTTATAGATCTTCCTACAGCAAATGGCCTTTATACTTGGACGAACAAGAGGATTATTCCCATGCAGATTGCTTCCCATCTTGACAGGTTCTTGATCTCTGACAATGTTGTCCATGTTGGAGGAGAGTTCACAGCACATATCATTCCTTTCTCAGGCTCGGATCATTGGCCCATAGAAATGCTTTGGAACAGACCGGGCAAAAATATCAAAAAACCATTCAGATTTGAAGCATTCTGGCTTTCACATCCAGAATTCAAGGATTTCATAACTACAACTTGGCAAAATAGCAACCCAATCGAACAATCCAAAATGGCCCGATTTCAAAAGAAATTTAAGGAACTATTGAAGTTCCTTAAAGGAGAAATCAAGAAATGGAATAAAGATAACTTTGGCAACATCTTTAAGGAAAAGGAATCGATTCTCCAGGAACTCAAATCAATTCAACAGAGATTAATCCTAGAAGGCCGGACAGAGGAGCTAGCGCACAAGGAACAAGAAATGGAAAGCAAACTCCAGGAACGAGAGCAACAAGAAGAAGTTCTATGGAGACAGAAATCCCGCATCCGGTGGCTGAAGGAAGGGGAGAAGAACACCAAGTTCTTCCATAGAACCACAGTGCAAAGAAGAATGCACAATCAAATTTCTCAGGTAATCAACGCTCAAGGCGACAAACTGGAGACCCAGGAAGATATAGAAAAGGAATTCCTCCATTATTTTAAAGAAATGAGTCAAGAACCAAATCTCAACAGAGATGAGGCTATAAACAACATTACCAGGAATATTCCGCGACTAGTGTCTGAGGAACAAAATTCTCTGCTTCTTAAACCAATCAGTTTACAGGAGGTGGAATCCGCTGCAAAATCCTTAAAAGCCGGTAAAGCTCCAGGTCCCGATGGTTTCTCATCAAACTTCTTCCATTGCTTCTGGGAACTAATCAAATGGGAGGTGTGGCAAGTTGTCGAAGAGTCTCGAAACTTACGCTGGATGTATCCAGGCTTAAATGCTACTTTTATCGCCTTAATTCCTAAATCGGAGGACTCCAGCACCCCAGATAAATACAGGCCTATTGCCCTATGTAATATTATCTACAAGATTGTCTCTAAAGTAGTGGCCTTGAGATTAAAACCACTCCTGCCACGCATCATCTCCCCGGAGCAATCAGGATATGTTGAAGGAAGGCAAATCACAGATGGAATAATTCTATCGCATGAAATCATACATTCTCTAAAGCTTTCAAAAAAACTAGGTATGCTTCTTAAAATTGATCTCTCTAAAGCTTTTGATAGTATAAGCTGGGATTATATGAAAAAAAAATTAAGTGCATTTGGTTTTGCCAATACTTGGATTAGATGGATCATGAATATGGTCTCTTCCACCTTCTTTTTGATCTTGATCAATGGGATTCCCTCTACTACTTTCCGCCCATCAAGAGGATTGCGGCAAGGCGATCCCCTGTCTCCTTTCTTGTTTATAATTATGGCGGAAGGCCTGGGAAGAAGCATTCAATCAGCCATTCAGTCCAATGCTCTCAAAGGCATCTCTCTTCATGGCGCACCTACTGTTTCCCATCAGCAATTCGTTGATGACAATTTGATCTTTGGCCACTCTTCTGTCCAAGAAGCTCGATCCCTTAACTCTCTGCTTAACATTTTCTCCACTGCCTCAGGAGCTTGCATCAATAGAATCAAGTCCCAAATTTTCTTTTTTAACACTCACCCGACCTCTCAGCGATCCATAGCTCGAATTCTGGGTTTCTCCATTACCTCCTTACTGTCCAAATACCTAGGCGCCCCTCTCATTGAGTCAGCGCGGAAACATTCTTCCTGGACATCCCTTCTGGAAAAGCTGGAATCAAGACTCCTGCTTTGGACTCACCGCTCCCTAAACATGGCAAGTCAACTTGTGCTCATTAAAGCTGTCTTACAATCCATGCCTCTATACTTATTTTCTATTCTGGCAGCGCCAAAGTGGGTTCTAAAAGCCATAAAAAAGTTGCAACGAAACTTCCTGTGGGGCAATTCTGGTCACAATAGGAAATGGGCGTTAATCAAATGGGAGAAAGCATGTCTCCCGAAGAAAGTGGGAGGAATTGGCCTTAGAGACCCTGAACACAGCAATATGATCATGGGAGCAAAAATTTGGTGGAAATGGCTAGCGTTCCCAGAAACATTATGGGCAAAATTCTGGACTGCAAAATACACCAGCAATCTACCTCTAGAGGAACGTATAAGAATGACCGAAACTAGTAAAGGCTCAATTATTTGGGGTTCTGCGATAATGCACAGAGATCTTATACAAAATCATAGCTTCTGGGAAGTGAAGGACGGTAGCACTGCGCGTTTTTGGATGGATTCCTGGCAGCAATTACCATGTCTCGCCAACGTCATTCAAGGAATTCCTACATACCAAATGCACCTATAGGAAAAGGTAAATCAATTCTGGAATGACAATCGAGACACGGATCACCGGACGTGGAGAAAGACTCCAGAATTTATCTCAGACAGCCCAGAGGCAGTCCAACAATCCCTTGCTGAAGAGCTCCAAAAGAGACAAATTCTCAAATCGACTGAGCAGGACAGATTGAGGTGGGGTTATGAAGAGAAAGGAACTTATACGACCAGAGAAGCGTATCACATTATCATCAAAGATCAGCTCACCAAGGACAAACTCTCGGAAAAAATATGGAGTCCCCCGATCTGGGCAAAAATCTCTACATTCCTTTGGCTCCTCTCCCACAACAGGATTCTCACCTGGGACAACCTCAAAAAAAGAAAATTTGAAGGACCCTCAATATGCCTCAACTGCAAAATGGAGGAGGAAACCGTTGTGCACCTTATGCAACTATGTCCTTTTAGCAGGAAAATGTGAGAGAAAGTCACTTTCCGTTGCCAAAAGGAAGGCCGAGAGGTAGGAAATGTAAACAATACATTACGTAATTGGCCTCAGAACCCGTATCAAAGTAACATCCTGAATTCGCTTTGGCAAATAATCCCGGGAATTGTTATGTGGAATCTCTGGAAAGAGAGAAACCGCAGAATCTTCAAAAACCAATCAATGGATATGCAGCAAGTTTGGCAGATCATAGTTATGAATGTACAGGAAACTCTATCCATCAGATGCTGGTCCCAGGAGGATTTCCCATCCAACAACAAGGAACAAGCAATTTGGAATAATTGGCAAATTCACTTAAGTTCTACCAACTTCCTTTCAAGCAGTATTAATAAACAGAAGGATATCCCCTCACACTGGTCCCCTCCGCCTCCCAATTCGTTCATGCTCAACTTTGATGGGGCTTCAAAGGGAAATCCTGGAGTCACAGGATATGGGGGAGTTTTCAGAGATACCCAAGGACAAGTGCTTAAAGTCTTCTTCGGCTCCATTGGATGGAATACAAACAATGTAGCTGAACTTGAAGGATTATGGAAAGGTCTCAACATTGCCCAAAAGGATGGATTCTCTCCCCTAATTGTGGAGGGAGACTCTCAAATCTTAATCAACATGGCAATTAAGATTCAACAAGGAGCAGAGGCACAGAAAGTAAGTAGGAGCTGGAGAATGGTAACCAGGCTGGAGCTACTTCAGTTATGGCTAAGGGACAATAAAGCTGTAACCTGCAACCACATCAGACGCGAAGGGAATAAACTAGCAGATTTTTTAGCAAACCTAGGAATAGAAAGAGGAAAAGACCATTTCGAAGGCTCCCTTCAGGGTAATGTACCAGGGAATGAATGGTCCACCTTTCAGGAAATCTCAAAAAATGATGTTCAGAGGCAAGATCAAGACCACCCGGATGCGGGTGTTAATGTTAGCATTGATGTGTAATCTCCTCCCACGCGCCGACCACATGCCACCACGCTCATGACAGATGGCTACCATGGGCATCGGGTTGGCATCTGCCTTCAAGGCGTTCAGGTGCATTAAAGGCTCTTCAATGCAGAGGCCTTTTCCAGGTTCAGCAGACAAATCTTCCAATATGGCACAAACATTCCTCTGCCTAGATATGCAGTTCGGCACTGGCTTTGATAATTTGGATGTTCAGGGCAGAGTGGAGGCGGGAAGTTCTGAAAGAAGTATACCCACCCTCGCAACCATCCCTTGCCCAATCTTCACGGGGATTTCTAACACGGCTCATACGATGGTGCAGGTGGCAATTAAGCTGAAGAATCTTCAGGGCAATAGAAGCAGTTGCAGAATTGGTAAGCTAAGCCCGCAGAGTGTTGCTGAGCTTATTCAGTTTATAATGGCTCCTCGCTCTGGACACAAGGTGCCTCGCAGGGGTGGTCATTCCGGGCAGAAGAGTGACACCAGAGAAAGCGGACAGTCAAGTCCAAATCACATTTCACCTTTGGCTTGTGCTTCGCCTCCCTCAAGCGACTCGATGCACTCAGACGATTTAAGCAACACAGTGCAGATAGCGACATTTCACTACCGCCGCCAGAAGAATAAGCCAGTGGTTAAAGCCAGTATAACTGTTATCTTTGATGAGGAGGATGAGGAGGAAGGGAGCTGCAAAAATGAGATGGGAGAGAAGACATCCACCACCTCCGAAAACTCTTCCAAGTCAAAGGATAACTCTTACAACCCAGATATACATAACAGAATTGAGGAGGATAGCACTTTAGGCTACTCTGCAGAGCAGGAGGAAGCCTCAAAAGAACTCCGCAGTCTCAAACGGAAAGATCCCATGGATTCTGCTGAGGGAACTCTTGAGGCTCATGTGGAATCCCATCACAGCAAGTCCACCCCCACTCAGAGCGGTTTGAAGAATGAGGAAGAGGAGGACTCTTTTGATTATGCCCTGTACCTCAAGCTGCCTCCTGGTTACGACTGTATTGAGGACGTTCCGGAAGGAGTGGAAGTTACATGGGAGCCAGACCCGGTTCGTGCAGCAGAAGACCGGAAGAAGAGGGCGATGGAACGCGAAGCTGAGGCGAAGAAATCCCAGAACAAATGACTATAGATGTTTCAGGGGTAAGCCTGCCCTCAGGCGTGCCTCATCTTTTTTGTCTCTTTGTTATGTCTCGGCTTGATGGAGTGCCGCCTCTGATGTTTTGCTACCTTGGCATTCGGTTTAATGTAACAGATCTCGGGGTCTGGGTTTTTATCTAGCTGTTTTTTGTCTATCTCAGTCGAGTTTGGTATGTCCAGGTTGGTCCAGGTTACAGTTCAAACCACTTCTTTTTGGTCTTTTTGTATACTCTCGCTTGTGCAAGCAGAAATACCATAGCTTGTGCAAGCAGAAATACCAGATTGATGAGAAAAGCCATGACAGAGAGCTGAACAATCGCTCTCAGAGGTGTATACCTCTTGTAAATATTTTTTTCCTTTTTTAATACAATAGTTTAGTCTTTACTCGGCAAAAAAAAACAGTTAAAATATACATATAGAAAAAACCAATATTACTCAAATTTACTGCAAAAAAAGACGGATTGCAACCACAATAGCTAAATAAAGAACCAAAATAGTATCAAAATGTTATGCCTTTATTATTGGAGAAATGTTCCCTTTCCTCTTCGAGGAGAAAACCACAAAATTAGCTGAGCTCTGATTACAAATAACTTCACAATATCTCGTTACACTGCTTCTACTTTATATAGTACTATTTACCTCCTATGAACATTCTAGAGAAGGAACCTTCTAGTGGGATAAAGCTTCTAGTGAACCATCTTACATTTATTGCTTTCAGACTACCATATGGGCCTTATGTACTAGATATTATCTACATTAATAGAAATACATTATAACCTATCTATGTTCTTAGGTGGTTAGGGAGGTGAAGGTCTTAAATAATAATTAACAGATTATGACTCTCACATTCTATGATTACAAAATTAATGGCATAATCTTAATTCTTAACCATTTTTTGAAGATAAAATAAAAATAATCCTAATAAGTAAAAACAAAATTATGATTTATCAACTTTGTAGATATTTATAAAAGCCTTCTAGTTTGGAAATTTTATATTCCATACTTTCAAATTTCAATTTCTCAACCTTTTCCATTAAGCATGTGTTCCATGAAACATGTTGACTTTATATCAAGAACTTAATCAACCCTAAATCTTGGGGACCTCCATTTTTTTAATTTTTTTACATTTAAGTTTGATCTATGAGAATACCATTCCTTGACTGATGTTTTATCTATGAGAATTGCATTCCTTGGTCGATATTTTATCTATGAGAATTACATTCCTTGATCGATCTTGCCTTTGATGGATTTCTTTTGAGTTCAATGATAAATGAATAGTATTAAATTGATTTCAATACTTGGAGGCCCCTCAACCTTTGTTGTCATTGCGATGAATTTTTTTTCAAAGGGCATAAATGAAAGGAACATAAATTTGTTGGCATATATATAGCCCAATATAGCATGCTTGGGAAATTTAAAAGGAATGCAATCCAATGCTAGATCTAGTAGCTACACCACCTCCTCGTGAAGAAACCGCCAAAGAGTTTTCTTGTGAGGAACCCCAAATTCCCCTTCATGCTTTATCATGAATTTTAACTCCCTAAACCTTAAAATTGGTTGGCTATATCAAGCACAAAAAGGTGATTGCATTAATCAATAGTGGTAGCATCCAAAATTTTGTTCATCATCAAGTTGTAAAAGATACCCATTATTATATCCATGTGCTGCATAATTTTCAAATCACGATAGTGATTAAAGGTATGATGAAATGTGGTGGAAAGTGTGATAATATGGAACTCCAAAAGGGGGGATATTTGCTCAAATTAGGCATGTTTGTTATTGGAATGGGAAGATTGATGTTGTTCTCAAAGCCAAATGGTTGTTAACGTTGGGTTTCACAACAATGGATTTCAAGGAGTTATACATGAGAATGAATAAGGAGGGTCCTAAATACACCGTCATGTTGATTTTTAATGTACCTTGGACAAGTGGTTTCCCATGGGTTAGTCTATACCTAGGGAAAAGTGTCCAAAATAATTATTTTCCTAAGTGTGACTTTATAGAGTGAAAGTGATTTTATAAGTGGTAAAATAAATGTTAAATTATAAAGTGAAAAGTGACTTTAGACATAAAGTACAATGTGGGTACTTTATTTAATAAAATAGAAAGTGAGAATTAAATGCACATTTATTCTCATCCCTTGATCTAAATGAATCTGAGTCATTAGATCGTAGGGTTTCCCAAAAGTCATTTAGGAAAACAAAAGGGGCAAAAGAAAACAAAGACTACATTCATTCTTCATGCGCAGATTGGAGAAAGGAGGTTGAGAGTTGGAGAAAAGTTCTGAAGAAGAAATTTTTTGTAGCAAGCTGAAGGAGTGATTTCTGGGCAAAGTTGGGCATGGAAATCAAGGCATAGAAGACAACAAAAGGTACAATACGAGTAGCATTGAATGTTGTGAGTTGCACGCCGTTCGAGATAAGTTTTTGGGAAAAAGAAAATTGAAAAAAAATATGTACAGTCGTATCCATACAGTATATATTTTCAGCTTCAAGTGGGCACAGAAATCGAGACAAAGTTGGCATGGTTTTCAAGGAGTTTTGGGCTTAAGAGATAGGTTGTATTTTTCTGTTTTGTTTTGCCTGCAAATGTATTTTTTCTGAACTTGAAAGATAAATAAATTTGAAGAGCTCTCTAACAGGTCTTCCCCGGAGAACATTGAAGGGGTTTTGCTTGGGTCTAAGTTTACCAACAATCTGTGTGTATTTTTATGTGTTCCTGGTCTATTTATGCCCATATTTATTTTCGGCATGTGTTGACAGTCCCATGTGTTTTAATCTGAAAATTTCATTTCCATAATTATATATGTTGAATGTATGTTTATGGAAAAGGGCATTTAACTAAATGGGAGTGATAAGGTGAAATTAAAACGGGGTTGGGATTGCAGGAAACTTCTTTTTTGTCATCAAATTTCAACATGGTATTAGAGGTACAAGATGAAAAGTGCAGTGTGAACAGCAAACAGTAGTTTGGGACAATGAATGGTGGTTTGGACAACAAACTGATATTTTGGGACGGCAAGGTAAAATTTCACACAGACTGAACTTTTGGGATAGCAAGGTGCGCTGGAAAGTTCATTTCTCAATTTTCTTGGTTTTGTAAATTTTGGGCAGCAGTCATGGCCATGTTCTTAAGGATAGAGGACAGACTAGATAGGATATCCAACTGTCGTTTGGAATGACAGAATTCAGACAGTGTTTGAGGAGGCAACAGTTTGGGACATAGTGCAGCAAGGGTTGTACCTCCTACTATTGTAGATGAACTTGTTGAATTCACAAAAAATAATGCAATGGCAAAAAGGATTTTGATGGACAGTTTGAAGGACCATGTGGTTCCTCAGGTGAGGGAAACACATATGCATAGTAGATGTGGACAGCTCTAACCACTCTCTATCAAAGTACCAATGAGATCAGGAAGATGGTACTCAAAGAACAATTGAAGAACATCAGGATGGCAAAGGATGAAAGTGTAGTTCATTATCTTGGCAGGGTCAAACAGGTACATGATGATTTGACTAATATTGGTGAAGCAGTTGCACTCACAGAGTTAGTCAGGATAGTTGTAGTGGGAATTCCTAAGCCTTGGGAGGTATTTGGAGATGTTGTTACCTCTAGGGAGAATCTTCCCAATTGGGACAGATTCTGGGATGATTATGTGCAGCATGAGAAACAAAAGACTGGCAGTGGTGGGGTGAAGATAGCAGATGAGGAGGATGTAGGCTTAACAGCCAGGGGAAGAACAAAGGGAAGGCCAAGAAAGGGGCCTCATCAGATGGGGCTAAGGGAAAGGAGAAGAAGAAGAAGAAAGATAAGGATATGTTCAAAGTCAAATGTTGGGCATGTCAAAAGATGGGACACTATGCTGCTACATGTCTTGAGAGGAAGAACAAGGGGAAGAAGGGTATTGCAGCTTTAGTAGAGGTGGAACATTTTGCTTCACAATTTGACCAAGACTTTGCATTTATCACTTCTACATCTAGTAGGAGTACATCATTTGATGTGTGGTACATAGATAGCAGGGCTTCTCGCCATATGACAAGTGCACGGGAGTTATTTTCAGAGCTTGTAGAGAGGTCACTTGATATCGAGATTGTACTAGGAGACGACCGCACTGTGAGAGTTGTTGGTGTGGGGAATGTGACCTTTGAGGGGGAGTATTTGCCTCCTTTGAAGGTCATGGATGTTTTGTATGTTCCGAGGATGAAGAAAAACTTTATTTCAGTCTCTGCTATGGAGGAGAAGGGGTTTGACATCACTTTCTCGGGAGGGCAAGTATTGATGCATCCTGGGGGAGCTTCCATCACTTCGGCCAAAGTGATTGGAGTCCGCTCTGGGAAACTATACAGGTTCAGTTTTTAGTCAGCAAGAGCATTGGTGAGTACCACATCTGGTAGCACTCACACTAGTACCACCAACAGTAGAGACTTGTGCGAGTGATGGCACCAGGGGATGGCGCATATGCATCATGGAGCTTTAGGAGTACTGAGGGAGATCACTACTAGAGTTCCTGACTTCAGTGTCGAGCATTATGAGGTCTGCAAAGGGTGTGCTTTGGGAAATTACACCAAGTTACCATTCCTAGCGAGCTATAGCAGATCTACTGGTATACTAGACTTGATTCATACTGATGTTTGGTTGTATGTCTCATGTGTCTTTGGGTGGTTATAAGTATTATGTTGTATTCATTAATGATTACTCTAGGGGGACTTGGATATATTTCCTGAAGACTAAGGGTGAGGCCTTCAGTCTCTTTAAAGATTTCAAAGCTCTTGTGGAAAAGCAGACAGGTAGGAAGATTCAGGGCTTGAGGTCAGACAATGGCGGTGAGTACACCGGTGGTGGGTTTTCTGACTTCTGTGCACAGGAGGGCATTAGGAGAGAGTTCGCGGTTCCTAACAACCCCTAGTAGAATGGGGTGTCTGAAAGGAAGTACAGAGCTATTATTGGGGCTGCTAGAGTGATGATTCATGATCAGGGGTTGCCTTTGTTTTTGTGGGTTGAGGCCTGCAATACTACCATTTATCTTCAGAACAGGAGACGTCACAGAGTATTGGGGAATATGACTCTTAAGGAGGCTTTCACTAGAGAGAAGCCTCATGTGGGACATCTTCGTATCTTTGGATGTCTCACATATTCTTATATCCCCAAGGAGCAGAGGACGAAGCTGGGACCCATGACAGAAAAGTGTATCTTTATGGGTTACAGCGAGACTTCGAAAGCCTATTGGACCTTCATTCCTTCTAAACGGAGGGTGGTGATTAGGAGGGATGTGAAGATCAAGGAGGAGAGGGCCTCAAAGATCACGGGAGTATGATGAGAGAGATTCATAGACTTCTTCTCAGCAGGGAGGTCATGTACAGGGAGCAGGACCTCAGGGTTCTAGATCGACTGGTACAGGAGGTACTTCAGTGTCAATGACAACTAAGGCACCAGTGGCAAGTTCATCGAGCACTTCTTTAGGGAGTCCTCTGGTACAAAGTTCACTTGGCACTTCAACTGACATAAGCACAGGTGCCAGTACAGGTTCTTCGAGGACAGGTGCTGGTACAGGCACACCAGGGTCACTTGTCAGACCTTCATGTTTACCAGACTAGGGGGCAAAGGATGAGGTTCCCTATGGGGAAGCTTCTTCAGGGAAGAGGAGTCCCAAGTGGCTTCAAGACACCTTGAAGGAAGCGGAGTCTATTGGTCCTCCAAAGAAGGTGAACATGGAGAGTGTGTTGCCTGAGCAGTTTTGCAGTTATGTAGCCAAGGCTACCAACATTGTTGACTCTGAGCCTACTAGCTATGAGGAGGTTGCCATCCAGGAGGTATGGAGAGAGGCTATGGTGGAGGATTATGCCTCCATCATTAAGAACAATGTCTGGGAAGTGGTGCCTAGACCTGAGGGCAAGTTAGTTGTTACTTCCAGGTGGCTCTACAATATCAAGCATGATGTGGATGGCAGCATTGAGAAGTTCAAGGCGAGGTTTGTGGCTAGAGGGTTCTCGCAAATAGAGGGAGTTTACTATGATGAGACCTTTTCTCCCGCAGCTTGATACACTTCTATCCAATCCTTTGTTTCTATTGTTGCATAAATGGGTTGGCAGATCCATCAGATGGATGTGAAGACTGCATTTTTGAATGGAGTTATAGAAGAGGAGGTGTATGTTGAGCAGCCACAGGGCTTTGAGGTACTTGAGTGGGAGACCCATGTATGTCGATTGAGGCAAGCACTCTACGAACTTAAGCAAGCTCCCAGAGATTGGTATTTGAGGATTGATACTTACTTGCAGCAAATGGGTTTCATGAAGAGTGGTGCAGATCTGAACCTATGCTACATTGTTGTAGGGAATGATCCGCTTATTCTTGTGTTGTATGTTGATGACTTGTTCATTTCTAGGGCAGAAAGACTAATTAGTGGTCGCAAGAAGGATCTTGCTATGGAGTTCGAGATGAAGGACATTAGGTTGATACGGGGCTTGAGGTGTGGCATGAGGAGGGGCATATCTTTCTGGGGCAGGGACAGTGTGTTGTGGATGTGTTGAGAAAATTTCACATGGAATAATGTAGACCTATGTCTACACCTATGATCACCAACTAGAAGAAGCTTCATGCTTCAGATTCTAGTTTGGTGGATCCCACATTGTATAGGCATCTTATTGGGTCCTTGATGCATCTGGTCAACACTAGGCCAAATATATGCTTTGCAGTGAACACACTTAGCCAGTTCATGGTTGATCTCAAGAAGGTACATTGGGTAGCTACAAAGCACATTCTTCGCTTTGTGCAGGGGACTGTTGATTATGGTTTGGACTATAGCTGGGGAGATGGAGTGAGGTTGGCAGGTTACACAAATTCAAATTGGGCAGGTTGTGCTTCTGACAAGTAAAGCACTTCAGGGGGTTGGTTCGAATTGGGTTCGGCAGTTGTGTCGTGGTTCAGTTGAAATAAAAATTCAGTTGCTTTGAGCTCTTTTGAGGTTGAGTATATGGCTGCTAGTCAGGCCAGTTGTGAGGCCATTTGGCTTCGCAAGTTGGTGTATGGCCTATTTGATTAGGAGTTGAGACCGACAGTTATTCACTGTGATAATCAGAGTTGTATTAAACTCACAGAGAATCTTGTGTTTCATGACAGGTCAAAACACATTAACATCAGATATCAAATCATCAGGGACTATGTTCAGAAGGGGGCAGTGAAGCTAGAGTATATATCAACAAATGAGCAGGTGGTCGATGTTCTCACGATGTCCTTGCCAAGAGGCAAGCATGTCCATTTCATGGACAAAATGGGTGTGGTGAGAAACACTTTCCTCGATACGAGGGAGTGTTGATTTTTAATGTACATTGGGCAAGTGGTTTCCCATGGGCTAGTCTCTACCTAGGGAAAAGTGTCCAAAATAATTTTTTTCCTAAGTGTGACTTTATAGTGGTAAGTCAATGCTAAATTATAAAGTGAAAAGTGACTTTAGACATAAAGTACAATGTGGGTACTTTATTTAATGGGTGAGTTAAAAAATAGAAAGTAAGAATTAAACGCACATTTATTCTCATCCCTTGATCTAACGAATCTGAGCCATTAGATCTTAAGGTTTCTCAAAAGTCATTTAGGGAAACAAAAAGGGGAAAAGAAAAGAGAGACTGTATTCATTCTTCATGAGCATATTGGAGAAAGGAGGTTGACAGCTGGAGAAAAGTTCTGAAGGAGAAATTTGTTGCAACAAGCTAAAGGAGTGATTTCTAGGCAAAGATGAGCATGGAATCAAAGCATAGAAGACAGCAGAAGGTATAGTACGAACAACATTGAATGTTGTAAGATGCACGTCGTTCAAGAGAAGTTTTTGAAAGAAAAAAATGAAAAAAAAACCCATACAGTTTGTACAACGGTACGGAAATTCGTACAGTCCGTACGGAGTCCATACATCTGTACAGTCGTATCTGTACAGTACATATTTTCAGCTTCAAGTGGGCATAGAAATCGAGGCAAAGTGGGCACAGTTTTTAAGGAGCTTTGGGCTGAAGTTATAAGTTGTATTTTATTGTTTTGTTTTGTCTGCAAATGTATTTTTCCTGAAATTGAAAGCTAAATAATTTTGAAGAGCTCTCTAACAGGTTTTCCCGGAGAAGATTGAAAGGGTTTTGTTTAGGTCTAAGTTGACCAAAAATTTGTGTGTATTTTTATGTGTGTTGCTGGTCTGATTATGTCCATATTTATTTTCAGCATGTATTGACAGTCCCATGTGTTTTACTCTGGAAATTTCATTTCCAAAATTCTATATGTTGAATGTTTGTTTATGGGAAAGGGCATTTAACTGAATGGGAGTGATAAGGTGAAATTAAAATCGGGTTGGGATTGCAAGACACTTTTTTTTCATCATCAAATTTCAACACATCAAAGGTCTCCATTGCAGTTCATGATAATCAGATTCACCATGTGGAAAAGATCTTGAAAAAAGGCTACTCAGTCATTATTTCCCAACTCAATGTCATCAATGTTATGGACAATTTCCCACAAGAAATTCACTATAATTTGCAATTGGTTTGGATAAGCATTAGTAAGTATTTTTAACACCCCAATAGTTACCTCCTAATTCTATGTCAACTAACCAATGTGTGTCCTCGTCAAATTTTCTTTGCAAAAAACAATGAATTTGAAAAGATCATCTAAGAGTTGTTGGAGGCCAATAGATTATGTCCCAGTGCTAACTTGTACTCGTCCCCAATCCTTATGTTATTAAAGAAGGAAATTAGTGTATAGGCCTAGACTTTCATTCTCTAAATAACTTAACAATTAAATATAAACTTCCCATCCTAGTCACTAATGACGTCGTAGATGACCTTCATAATGTCTAATTCTTCACTAAATTAGACCTTCGCTACAAATATCACTAAATCGAAATGAAGGAGGTATAGATCCCTAAGAATAAGCTTTATAAACATCAAGTACATTACGAGGATTTGGTGATGCCTTTGGTCTTTGCAATGCCCACCAACTTTCTAGAGCCTCGTAAACAACATATTTGGGCCCTTTTTGCACAACTTTTTTCTTATCTCATCAAAAGAACAAAGGATGAAATATTGAAGATCCATTGGCCATTGAACCCATTGTTAATCACCATCACCACCTAGGATAACATCTATGTGCATTTATATTTGGCCTCCTTAAATCCAACAACAAATATATCATACATGGTGATAGTTAATTAAAGTTATGAATATACTTGCTTTTGCACCTTATTGCACCCATTTACATCCATTTTTCCCGAGTCTTTATGGATTAAAGAATTAATAACACAACATGCCTAATTCCATTATTACAGATCATGATCCCACCTTCACCAACTAATTTTAAGTGGATTTGTCTAAAACCACTAGGTACAAACTTTAAAATGAGCACTACTTATCATCCCCAAATAAACAATCAAGTCCTCATAATCTTATTTGCAATGTTTGGTATTGGACCAATAGTGCTAATGGGTTCAATGGTTAACAGTTGTAGAATGGTACAACACCTCCTAACATCGTACTACCAAAATATTGCCAACTTAAGATATCTATGGCCAAAAACTTCTATCATTCACTTCATATTTACCAAGAACATTTGAAGTTCAAGAAGTAAAACACGCGTAAAACCAAAATGTTCATCCTTTATATACTTACAATTTGTATTTGGCTCAAAAAAGAGTGAGGCGACAAGAAATAAACATCACTCCAATTGCTCTTTCGAAAAAAGGGAGCAATTGTTTCAACATCACCAACCCCATAAGCAATGATCTCTCAAAGGTAAGAACCACTAGAAGTTAGCACTAAAGTTCTATGGACCTATCAAATATCTAGTGCATTGAACCAATTATCTATAGAATGGCTCTTTTGGCCTGCTCCAAGATCAAACTAGTATGTCACGTATCATGTTCGAATGTAGAATTGTTGAGTTTAGACTAACATTCTGAAATTGATGAAAAAGGTTTCATTTGGTCACACTTGAAAGTAGTGTTGAACATGAGAGAATTTACTATGTAAATGCATCATTTCGGAAGTATTATACAGCATAAGGATATGTAGCCTAAAAATGCTACCTAGTCACCAAAAAAAATTGCAATAGTTTCCATACCTCAAACCCTGAGGACAATGTCGTTTTCTAAAGGCAGGGGCATGTTAGATCCCCACCCTAACCTCCCTACTTTGGAGTGCAACGAATTAATGTATAGGGCCATATTCTTTAAATATGACCAATTAGGTAATTGATGCATAGTTAATATCAATAGATTATCTTTATTAAAGAAGGCCCACTAGATGGGATCCTAGGTAGTTAGGGCTTTGCTAGTGAGAAACTATTTGAAAGATAAGAGGCCATTTAAAATTTTGTCAATTATTCTCATGATATTGGAACTCTACTCAATTCGAGATTTCCCCCTCAAAGAGACCCACACACATTTCCCTCTTTCTAGATTATCAATGTAAGGGTTGACATTCCGTAGGTTCATTATTCTTGTTTCTCCTCTTTTACATTATATAGTTTATATTGCCGTAGATATTACTCATGAGTTATTGTTTTTGTTGATTAAGTACACTAAAATGTGGCAATGACATCATGTTGTATCTAATAAATAAATATTATAAATAAGCCAAAAATGCAAAGACAAACATGGAAAAATTCACACACAGTGGCATAATCAAGGAAATGATTGATAAATCATTTATGTGTTTGGTTTTCATCTATCCCAACCATTGGGAGTCCCTTAGAAGAGTTTTCAGTCAAAGCAACAGTTTTACCATGTGTTTCCCATAGGTGCTTTTGCACCTAAGGGCCTCATCCATGACCTAGCATCCTATTCACAAATCAATATATCAATGAATTCAAGGACTTCAATCAAAGCCCATATGACAATGATAAGAGATGCATGGAGAAAATTTGATTTTGGTGACACAACAATCCATGTAAAATTTGCACAGTGATCCACATGCTTGAGGTTTTGAATATCAAAAGGGGTTATATAGATTTGTTTTGGGCATGCAAACTTAATGCAACTAATAGAATTTAATTCAAAGGCTTCCATATATAGAAGCGTTGTTCAAAATTTATCTTGCAAGTATGGGTTTCCTAGTTTATGAAAACTAATAAGATGAAGATGAAATGGAAATTCTAACAACTCATTCAAAAGGTATTATTGTTTACTTGCTTAAAAATAAATGGTTTGATAAACCAAGGTCTAATGGAAGGGTTGAGGGTGTATTAAGGCAAGAAAACCAAGGGATTCTGTTGGCACTCAGTTTAAGCATTTTTTAATGGTTTGTCCAGGCTGCTCCAAGGTTGTTTTTATCTCTATCGTGCTTGTGAGACTTTACAATGGTTGTGAAATTATAACAAGTTTAAGTCTTGACTCAAAGGGTAAAGAGCCATAAAGCCATCGAAGCTTGATTGCTTTAATAAGCCAGAAAATAACATGAAACCAATTAACACCATCGAAGCTTGATTGCTTTAATAAGCCAGAAAATAACATGAAACCAATTAACAACAATGGAATGCTATGTTTTAAGCCATAAAAAATGTATTTATAGCAAAGAGTGAAAATTATGGCACGAAAAATAGTTACAAGGTTTTCCTTAGCTCCAAGATGGGCTTCCTTTAAAATAAATAAATAAATAAATATAATTGAAATCACTCATACAAGAAGAGCTTTGGTTTTCCAAGCTAGTTATTTGTTTCACGAGAGAAAATAACTAAGTATATAGGCCAACATGCCTCCAATGTGAGTAATTGGACCATGATTCTAAAGGTGGGTGAGATATTTCATTATGGGGCCACGAAAGGCATCAATACTTTTTTGGGTCATAAGGTCGAGTAAAGGCAAATGTTAGCGTTGAAAACTAGCAAGCCACCAAGGACAACAATCAGATCATCTTGCTCCCTAATGTCCACAATTTCCCTCTGAAAGACAATCATTCAACTCAAAGAGCAACCTGTTTTCCATAGCCAATAACTAGCCTCCTTAACACTAGAACATAGTTATTAGCCTTTTTTTTGGGCAAACTGCTCCCTTAACACTACTAGCTAGACCTAGAATCAAGCAATTGGGCTATTGATAGTCAAACTCAACAATTGGGATTTTTATTTTTAAGCTCCCTGTTAAATATCTCCCATTGTGGCTTAAAGATGAAGAAATGGGGTTATTTAATATATAGTGCTTCCTCTTTACCTTTGTTTCTCATCCTTTCTAATATGGTGAACTTTTCCATCTTGTTGGTAGGTTTCTCCGTCCCTTGGAGCATTTTTCAAACTTGAACAAGAAATGGTTTATCGTTTTTTCAACTTTTAAGTTTTGTGTAGTGCTCAAAAATCTTAAATAACGTTGTACTAAAAATTTGGTATGCCAATGTGTTGGGAATTCATAGCTAAATCATTTAGTTTCAATAGCAACTAAAGCCTTTGTGCTTACAAATGGGATTAACAAACTCCTCTAATAGTGTGTTTTTTGTCACAATGTGAAATGTCTCTACCTAAATTATTTTGGAACAAGATTAATTTCTACATTTCAGAGCCAATTTTGGAGATGGGGCCCATTCAATTTTATTAGAAGACTTGGGAGTTAGAAGTTATTTTGGTTTTTTTAGTAGCATGTGAGAGCCACCCACACAAGGAAAATATGCACTCCCTAAGCCAATAGTTCAAATTGTATGAGAGGGAAAATCAAGAGCTTAGTGAGGGACCCCCGAAGAAGGAAAAATGGAGGGAAAAAAGGCTCCATGTTTATAAAAAGAAGGCAACACTCATCATTTCATCATCTTTGGGATATCGAATTTCTTCTTACTTGTTCGAACTACTTAGCTGAGTCACTTATTGTTTAGCAAGAGTTTTCCAAGCAGAGAACTCACCCTTTCTTCAGATGACTTTGAGAGCCACCTTAGAGAGTTTCATCCATAATTTTTTGGAGGTGATTTTTCAGTGTGGTTTTTAGCATTTGTATTCAGCCTCTTCAAGTGGTGTTTATTTCTGGAGGACGCAGTGGGAGAAACAGAGTTGAGACCTTTTGCATTCTTCATAGGCTTTCACCAGGAGAAATTCCAGAAGAGAAACTCTGGTGTTTGCTGCCATTTGAATGAGTTTTTGGGCTAGAGGAGAGCGCTATCATTCAGTGGGGATTTCGCACTTCCTGGGCCAACACAAAGGGAAGATATTGGGCACACGTGGGAGGTAGAGACTCGGTCGTTGAGGTTGATCCTTGTCGGGAGAGATAAGGGAAGCATTAATATAGGGATTACTACATTTCCAGAGTTTTGTGAAGGATTTTGTTGGTATATTGACAAGCAATGTGCTTTAGCATTTTTGGAGGACGTAGGGCCTTTTGGGGTTGATTTTGGAAGGTCAAAACTAGGTCAAACCATTTCTAGATTTGCGTGGGTTTCCCCTGAGGAGCCTAGAAATAATTATGCAGCGTTTTCTGAGCACCCGAGGAGGGGTTTTCAACCATATCTTTGCAACAGACAGTGCAGAATTGCTAGGCATTGTGCAATGCAACAATTGGTCAATTGATTGTAGTTCTGAGTTGTCATTGCTTCACCTGGACTTTGCTCTGCTTGCCTTTGAGGCAAGTCCAGGTGCATTCCTTCCATATTTTGTACTCTTGCACCAATTTATAATAAAATGGCTCAGTTGCTCCCATATTTCTAATTGTTATGGGTGTGTTCTAATTGTTTAAGATTTATGTGGTGAAATTTTGTTATTTGCTTGCATATCATTGTTTTTTCTATTTTGGAACATTACACAATGGAAAAGCATTAAGCCCCTTGGTGTCCAAAGCTGCCCATTACCTAAAATTAATGCAAAGGATTGGTAGACAAGGAAGAAATTGAATTTTAAATTAACCAGATGTGGTTTGGTTTAAATCCTTTGGCATTGCCAAAGGTGGGAAAAAATCAAATGTTCACCTACATTGCAAGAGACAAATGAACATTCACTTATCTCTTGGGTTTTTGACTTGCCCCTGCAAAAAGTGAAGCTAACCCAGAGTGCTTGGATTTCTTGATAAGTTTTGCTAGCATTTTGGCTTCCAAATTTCATTTTTCAATTCATTCTTTTTGGGTTCTCTCTGTGTAGCCAAGTTTGAGACACATTTGATAAACCACCTCTAGAGCAATCTATCCATGAAATTGTCGGAGTCCTACTCTAGCCTCTCTGCTTTTAGTACTCAATCAAATTATGTATGAAGCCATCTTTTTTTAATAATCATTAGATAATGAGTAGTTAATGTGTTAAGGTTCTCTTTATTTAATAAGGCCCACTAGGTCACTGATTCTCATTAGTAATGAAACCACAAGCAATTAGAGTTTTTTGCTATTTAGAAGTGTTGTTATTATGTTTGGATCTATGCTCATAGGAGGTTGCCCTTAGAAGGGGCCTATAAACATTTAAACCTATAAATTTTGACAGCAAAGGGATAACTTCTTTCAAGTTTCCACCAAGGAAATTTTTAGGGGCTAATACTTGGAGGTGGGTTAATTTTCTATTCTTTTTCCAAACAATAGGTTCCCCAATTGCCATTTTTCTAAAAATAGTTCCGCCAAATTTATAGTATTAAATCATCTTATCTCATCAAAATTTTGTAGATACTTTATAAAATCATTGGAAATTTGAATATTTTTTTACAGATTGCATATTAGGAACTAAAAAGATTTGCCAAACTTCCTAAAATTTAAAAAAATTCTTGGTTTCATCCTAAAAAAAAATTGGTTTTTATGTAATGCTTTACGCTGGGCTTTTGTGTTTGTATACGCTTCTTTGTATATATATATATGTCCATATATGATAGAGACTCGGCCCAATCTTAACCTTGAATTCATCAATCTTGGGAAGGGAATAATGCAGGCATGTACCCTGAGAAATTAAATTATCGCTGCCATCGAGAGTACCGAGAACACGTGCGAGGAAAAAGCTAATCTCCCCATTTATGTCTGTGAATTGAAATATTTCGCGATGGACACAGGAAAGGGAAAAATCTAATCTAGATCTACCTAAAGTAAACACTAGAGTGCACGCAAGAATCAATATGTGAGCATGGAAGACAGCAGAGTGGTTAACAAGTGGGTGCGATGATTAGAAAAGCGATGAGCCGTTTACCACTTCATGCACAGAAATCAAACTGTGTCTGTACTCACTATGGATGCATTTTATCTTCCAGAAAATGCATCGTTCGCTGGTTGCGCCCTTTTTCCGTGGGTTATCGTGTGACAGTAGGGTCTGGTTTGGGCTGAGAATTGGGTAACTTGAGAAAAAGGGCAACATTTTGTTGAAGCATAACAATGCGCAGCGGAAACTAAAAGACAAAATACAGTATAAAAACATACACAAATAACACAATGATTTAACGTGGTTCACCCAACCAATCTGGGCTACGTCCACCAAACAGAGGCATCGGCAATCTTATTATTAATCAGGAGATTACAAATAATTATTTCCTCACTCTCTAACTCATCCAAATATCTATACTGGCATATATTTTATAGCTAAGAGAATCCAACTGACTCATAAATCCTCTCACAACAAATATAGGGTGCATTAACTCTTTCCCAACAAAATAGAGTTAATATAGCAACAAATCCTATTGTTGTCACCTACATGAGATTTTTCCCTAATTTATGAAAACCGAAAATCTCAACAATCTCCACCTTGACAACAATTAGCCTGATACCCCGTTTCTTTATTATTTTTATCTTTTATGCAAGCCAAGAGAAGCGAAACACCAACGTAGCTTCTCTAACAAAACTGGTTTCGTGAACATGTCTGCACAGTTCTCCTTTGTATGCACCTTTTCAAGAGATACTCCCCTTTCAGTGATAACCGGTCTTACAAAATGGTACTTGATCGGTATATGCTTTGATTTACTATGATAGGCCGGATTCTTAGCCAAATGTATTGCACTTTGACTGTCACAAAATAGCTCGATGTTGTCCTTCAACCTACCAAACTCACCAAACAAACCTTTCAACCAAATCGCTTCTTTGCAAGCATGAGAAGCAGCAATGTATTCTGCTTCAGTAGTGGATAAGGCAACAATGTTATGTAACTTTGACATCCAGCGAATAGCTCCACCTGCAAGAGTAAAGACATACCCTGATGTTGACCTTCTCTTATCCAAATCACCTGCAAAATCGGAATCAACATATCCGCAAACAAATTCACTATTCTTATTATAAGTAATACAATAATCACTTGTGCCTCTCAAATACCGAAGTACCCATTTCACTGTTGACCAGTTTTCTTTACCTGGATTTGCCATATACCTGTTGACAACCCCAACTTCATGTGAAATATCTGGTCGAGTACAAACCATCACATACATCAAACACCCTACTACATTGGCATATAGAATTCGAGACATATATTCCTTTTCTTCATCTGTATTAGGACATAAACTAGAAGAAAGCTTAAAAGGAAGCGAAAGGGACTGAAACAGGCTTCACATTATTCATACCAAATCTCAAAAGTATTTTTCTCAATATACTTCTGTTGTGATAGCCATAGCTTACCATTTCTCCTGTCTCTGAAAATCTCCATGCCCAAAATCTGTCTTGCTGCTCCTAGATCTTTCATATCAAATGTCCTTGCCATCTGAGCCTTCAACCTGTTGATTTTTTCTATGCTTTTGCTTGCTAAAAGCATATCGTCAACATACAATACCAAGATAATGAATATGCCATTATTCAACTGTTTGAAATAAACACAATGATCATATTCACTTCTAACATATTTCTGACTCAACATGAAAGAATCAATCTTCTTATACCACTGTCGAGGCGACTGCTTCAGGCCATATAATGACTTCTTGAGCCTGCAGACAAATTTCTCATTGCGATGCTGAAAAAACCCTTCCGGTTGTTCCATATATATTTCCTCATCTAAATCACCATGTAGAAATGCAGTCTTAACATCTAACTGCTGCAACTCCAAATCAAACAAAGCCACTAATGCTAACACAATTCTAATTGAAACAATTTTAACCACTGGCGAAAAAATCTCATGAAAGTCAATACCGACTTTCTGAGAAAACCCTTTTGCAACCAGTCGCGCTTTGTACCTGTCTTCCGTATCATTCACACCTCGTTTCAGCTTGAAGACCCATTTACACCCCACAGTTTTCCTGCCTTTCGGAAGCTCCACCAGATCCCATGTGCCATTCTTATTTAAGGCCATCATTTCGTCCTTCATGGCTGCTTTCCACCTGTCACTTTTCGAACCTTCTATTGCTTCCTGATAGCATAGAGGTTCATTGTCATTAGCAGTAAATGCAACAGAAGTGACATAATATCATACCTTCTCAATGGTCGTTTAATTCTTGTCGACCTCGTTAAGGATGTTTCTGGTGCTTCCTTGATTGGCTAACTACCATCTGTAGGAACTTCTTGATGATCAGTATCTGAGACCTGTTCATGATCTAAACCTGAACCCTGTTCATGTTTTGATTCTGAAACCTGTTCATGACTAGTATCTGAACTATGGTCATCATGACTATCATTTGAAATGCTATCAAACTGAATGTGCTGAAAGTCAGATACATCATCCTGTTTCAATCTACTATCTACATCTAACTATACAAGAGAGGATTCATTAAACTTTACATCTCTGTTGATGATGATTTTGCGG